>JAVJIF010017942.1:0-116186 GCA_038442645.1 Agave tequilana | reverse complement strand
CTCGGCAGAGGGAAACTGCTTGGGATTCATTCGCTTGTGGGTCAGATGAGGGGAACCCGTAGGCTAGTGTTTGTATTTTCAAGTGGGAGAAATTCCATCAGCAGACATCAAACGGGACTCTGAGATGGTAAAATTCCTGCAATAGAGAAGGGGCTACGAGTGAGGGAAATCCCATAAAGGAGGGTTTTGATTCCCGTAGGCTAATCGAGAAAGGGCCGTAGGCAAGACTACGTTGCCGTCTCCGAGTGGGGAACTCCCATCAACAGAGCGTACAGACACATCCTCCGAGTGGGAGAAATCCCAGCAGGGATTGACTCTGAGTGGGGAAATCCAGTAGTGGAGTAGTGTCGAGTAGAAAAATCTCATCAGCGGAACGTCTAGCTTGGAAGGACTACAATGGTTTGAAAGAGAAATATCATTTTATTTAATATCAGAATGGAATACATGGAATTGAAATACATGAAAATGGTAGGGATTAGAGTACTGCCATGTCTCTTGAAAATGTGGGATCACTCAATTGCTTTGTATTGGGTGAACAGGTGTTGTGGCTGGATAGGCGGTGGAGCGTTGAACTGTTCGGATCCAGTAACTGCTTTGGGAGTAAGGATAAGGAGTACTCTTTAAGGAGGTCTTGTTGGATGAGTTCTTCCACATACTTCCGGAGGGCTCAGCAGTGGATGGTCATTGTCCCTTGCAGTCATGATAGGAGTAATATTCTTCTGCTCTGAAAGTGAGGGATCATACTGGATTGGTTTCGGGCGCATAAGCCACCGCTGGTCCTGATGGTATTAAAGATCTCGTTGATGGGGAACCTCAACAAAGTGAAATGTTGTTCATCGACTTGTAAGTTCGGAGCGGATTTGGAAAGGTTGGGGAGTGTCTGTCTCTTGAAGGCAGGGCGTGGGCGAAGCCTTTGTACGAAGACTTCGACTTTCCTCCGACGTCACCGTGCTTCGCGGTATGGTTGAGAAAGTCTTCATTACTTCCTCCAGCTAGATGTAGGGCTGATCTCGTGACAAGATCTCACTCATTCGATTGACATAATGTTGAAGATGTGCTTATACAGGGGGTGAGAAATCTGCAGCACGCTGATGAACGCGAGTGCAGAGAGACGTCCTCACTATAGTCTGGGACTTTGACAAGTTGGCTTTGAAAGAACTTGATGTATGATTTGAGGCTGTCGCTTTGCCTTATCTTGATAGAGAGGAGATGATGATCGTTCTTCTTAGCCTCCCGGTGAGAGGCATACTGAGTGAGAAACGCTTTGATTACCTCCTCGAAGTTGCGGAGAGAGCTGGGCGGAAGAGAGTAGAACCAATCCGATGCCACACCTTTCAGACTAGAGAGAAAAGTGATGTACAAGAGTGGATCGTTGCGGGAGTAGACCATCATCTTGTCTCAAAAATACCTGATATGTTGTACGAGGTCGCTCACCCTGGAGTAGTAGTCGAGGGTGAGAATTGAAAACTTCCTTGAGAACTCGCCATTCCAGGATGTTTTCGGAGAGGGGGGAGTCAGAGATTTTGGCATCTGAAGGCGTTGGGTGGCCTTGCAGTTTAGCTTCCGCGATCTATCTTCGGATCAGCTCATCAAGGATTGGAGGTCTGTAGATCCGCCGACTTCAGGCTCGCTTTCTGACTGCATTGATGGCTGATTGTTTTGGAGGGCAGTGATTTGAGCCTGGAGCTGGTTGTTGAGCTGCCTCAATACCTCTAGCTCACGGATGACATTCTCGCAGTCGAGAGCCGCCTGCTCTCGTTCGCGATCTGATTGGGCTTATTGTTCCTTCATATATTTTTTCATGTTGGCGAGCATCTGAAGGAGCTGGTCTTCGTGCCGCTACGATGATTGGATACTGGTGGTCGCCTCTTGAGGTGAGGAGCCATGTCCTCGGAGGTATGCGCCTAATCGTTGGTGTACCCCCAGCGGTGCTGACGGTCTTGCCTTTGGACGTTATGCTGATGACGGCTTTGCTTTCTTGGGGGCATCGTCTATAAGGAAGATGTTTTTTTAGAAAGGTAGGGGAGATCTTGAGTGTAGGGACTCAACTCTCAACAAAAGTAATAGTGTGGTGGAGTTTTTTTCACTGTGAATGATCAGGCGTTCGATCCATACCACAGGCGAGAAAGAAGGTTTAGAGCGTAAGTGCAAGTGGTGATCACGACACAAAAAAGAGACGTAGATACATGATTTTTACGTGAAAACTCAAATCGAGAAAAAGAAACCACGGGGAGGGAAAATTCACTAAATCAACCAATTTACAAGAGTTACATGGATTGTTTGGAGTGTCTCCGAATTATGATTGATTGTGGAAGTATTGGTAGGGTCTTGGTGTTAGGTCTAGAGAGGATCTAAGGCCCTCTTATACTGAGTTGTTGTGGCGAATGAGAGTTGACAAGGTTTCTGTAACCGCACAACTCCATGTGCTGGTTTATTATAACGGTTGTGATTATAGGTGCTGGACTGTTGGGATTGCATGCAGGAAATTTCTTCACTATCCATAACTGCCTGCTTGAATGCAGAGGCGTTACACGTTTTCAATGTGGGAGAGAGGAAGCGACACAATTGCAGATGGAGATCTTGGTGGTTGCTATGGGGACTTCCGCGAATCTCGCACCGTTGGTGGGCTCGGAGGGTAATGTCTTCAGAACAGGAGGTAGCTTCGGTATGGTTCTGGGTGGCGCAACTTGAAGGTTGACTTAGGTGCGGTCTGGAATGATTCCGAAAGTTGTGAACGTCTGCGGGAGGAACCGATGTGGCGGAAGCTATTGGGTGAATTAAATGATGCGGAAGCCTCAATGGGGGACTTGATTGCTCGGACACGCGTCAACATCTTTGTGAGGGTCAATTTTTGACCACTACAGCAAGTAAGATGCTAAGAAGCCTAAGATCGCAATGTAAAATGAGACCCAATAACTTTTGGTAGTAGATCCTGATACGATGTATCTGGATGCAAGAGGTCTTGTATGAGCGAGTATCTGGACCATAGGATCAGATTAATTCATGATACATTGGTTATAGTTATCTGACAAAATAGTTTTGTACGGCCAAACCTTTAAGTTGTATTGTATGCAATCTCTCTAAGGTTTTGTTACTTCTAATAAAAATTAAATTAAGGTCTCTGTACCTCCACTTCATGGCTAGAGATCGTTCCAAGTTTGACCTTTGCGTTGTACCTAAGGAGCTTGGAATTCATAGCAGTCCCATGCTCAATGGTTCATTTGGATGCTAAAATGTTGTGAAGATTCTTGAAAGAATTGAAGTTTCTCTTTGCATTTGTTTATTCATTTTCAGATGATGTTTGAGCTATATGAGGAAGGGGGCTGAAATCTGTAATTAACTTAGAATCAGAATGTTTTGAGAAATTTAATTTGCATTAACAATTGAAGTTTCGTATCATCATTTTCTGCATATTTAAGATCTACTTGATGAGTCATTGTTCTTATGTCATTTAAATAGCATGACAGGAATTTGATGGTCTTAAAAGGTATTATAGGATTTGGTGCTATGAGAAATTAAAAAGATGTTATGATTTGACTATGGGACTGGTAATTATAGTTCACCTCAACATGATTTTTTGATACAAACTTATCTAGATGGGTACAATTCAACTTGTGCAATGTCTTATACAACCACAATCTCGTCACTTTTGCTCGAATACCCATTAGGAACAAGTCTGTTATCTCTTTCTCAATTGCCTGATAATTCGACTTACAACACCATGATACATTTTCAGTTGCTGTGAAAATTTATGACTCTGTGTTAAGTACTAAAGAAATTTGTTGGATAGGTCAGATCTTGGTAGCATGGTATGCTGTGTTATAGTAAAAAAGGAAAACGTCAATGAAGAGTACAATGTTGTCAGACCTAGGAAGCATGATAAAATAGACTATTCATAAAAAATATTAAATCTATGATCACACTAAGGCCGCCAACTGTAACACTGATAAATTTTGAGACAAGTTTTGTTGGTCACTAGCAATATTGCTGTTCTCCATGTTGAGTTCAGGTTCTGCAAATTTGAAATTGAAATATTGTGGAACTTTAAAACAAGCTCTATTCTAAATGATAACATCTCCAGATTCTCAATTCATGAACATCAACATGTGAATAGTCTTTTGAGAGGAAGACAGTGAAGTCTTTTCTTGCATAAGAAAGGATGGTTCAGTGAAGAAATTTGGGGCGATTTTTCAGATATCTGCTTCCGAAGTCTGGGCATTTTTTGTAGTTTGTTATTAAGAGGGAATGGGATGGTGACTACATCTGAAGGATGAGAAAGATAGTTGTTGAATCTGAAGGAGTTGCAGAACTTTGGTCAATCATTTAGTTGGCTGGTTGAATAAGCTTGGCAATTTTGAAAGGATGGGGTTAGATATGGAAATTTCTGTCTATATCAAGCAAAGTTTTACTTGTCAGGTGCCCATGTCCTCCATACCATTATCTACCTACAGATAATTGAGTCTTCTGAGATTACCTTCTGGAGAGGGTCTTAGTGAAATTCAAGGGAAACTAGGTGTATGCTACAGCCTACACTTGCAAGTTTTGAAGCTATTGTGAAGAATCTATTTAAATTTATGAGCGGCGAGGTCATAGTTCATGGAGGTAGTCTTCACTGGTGGTGATTAATAGCATGAGAAAATGGAAGGTCATGACTTGGTCGGTAAATTCAGTAGTAACTGAATTTTAAGCAACTTTGGAAGACTCTTTGCTCAATTTTTAGGGCCTCGTGAGGAAATCATTTGTCTTGCGAAAAGCACATTGAACTACTGCAAGCAAAAGATCAATTCAAATGCTTTCTAACAGCAGACTTTTATAAAGGGAAACTCTCTTCTTATAACCTATTTCCTTTATCATAATATAAATTCAAATGCTTTCTATCTTGCTCCACAAGTCTTTATCCTTGTCATCATTGTCTTTGTTTCTATACTTAAAATGTAGTTTATTTGCAATGAAAATATTTACACATGATGTAGGAAACTTTACATAATGTATGCATGTGTGAGGCATTAAGTTAAATATTTGTTCTCCACTCCATATGGGCGTTGCAGGCTTTTCTCTAACCTACAAATCATAATATGTTCAAAGCTTCACGATTCAACAAATATGTTTGGCTGTGCAGGACATCAAATCCTCAACTGAAGCCAAAGAAAAGCTCCTAGGCACTTCACAGGCGTCAGCCGATGATGCTGGTCTTCATTTGGAGTATCCTATACACTAACACCATTATTCTCTATTTTTTGTTTATTGATTAAACATAATATTGGCAGGCAGGGTTTGATTTTCTGAAAGCCTAAATTATTTACATCATGGAAGGCCAAAACGACAGTATTTTATATATATATGTTTTACTCTATAGTATTATATAGCTTCCTTTCCCTTTTTTCAGACACAATAGGAAGAGATTTCCTTGACTATTTTTCCAGATACGCGAAGTCTAAAATGAGGAAAACCTAAGGCGGATTTCAGGCGATTTCTCACTCGCAGAGCGAAGGACAACCCAACAGCAGCAGAGAGTGCATAGTTTGTCTGAATCATCTGTTTGATCCATTGAAAGCTCAAACTATGTTGGAAAGTGATTGTGTCGTGGATTATGGAATATTTTCCAGTGTACCTTTGATATCAAGTCATAGACTTATTTTGTGTCTATTTATCATTGCTCTGTCGCTGGTTGGCACTTTTTATTCCATGACGTCTTTTCTGGATGCTCGACTTTCTCCTGATGAGCAGCTCTCTTGGTGGCAGAAATCGAACTAGACTTGTCTTCACAAGGGTCACACATTTCCTTATATTGTAAGGGTGATGCAGCGTCGCTTTCAGGTATGAATTCATTTTGGTTCGGATAAGATCATGAAGATCCAGATCCATTTGAATTTTTTCGTGCATAATGTAGTTTGAATGTTTTGTCGAAAACTGCGGGAGTTAGAATGGATTGATCATTCGAAGGCAGTAAGCTCTTTAGTTTTTGCCTGCTGGGAGAAAAAGAGCGGTTGAGCTCTGTAATAAGAATCGCTTGTTGTGCTCGGACGTGTCTCTTTCCTTTCCGTCGGTGGGAGAAAATATAAGCAGTCCTGGCTGTCAATGTTGGTGGATCTTGTGATCACCCAAAGACTTCCTGTTGACAGCTTCGAGTGTCTTGTTTCTTTGTGGCGTGACCTGATTGTCTACTTTGAAAGTGGAAGAAAACGTGTTTTGCTGAGGCTCAATGTCGTTTTTTTTTTTTTTGTTACTTTCTTAAAATCCTGTTTGTTTGCCAATGAGAAAAATTTGCTGATGTCATCAAAATGTCAGCAGTTTCTTGGATTTTGTTTCAGCCTAGTTTGGACAGAAAACAGGCTTGAAAACTGACACTTGCAGAGACGGGCTGTCAGTTTTCCAAAAAAAGGAGGAGAAAACTGAGCTCATTTTTGTCAAACAGGCCTCTTAGCCAGGGTCATTCCGTGACATTGCTTAGCGACTGCACTTGTGGGGGTGATGAACTCAGCGGATCACATGGCGTGTCACTCCATATTTATTGCTTACTTTTCAAACATAATTACTCCGTTAATATATGAGAGCAAATAGGAAAAGAATGAGTTTGCTTAAGTTATCACATATTCATCCAAAGAAAACAAATATAAAAATACACACATTGTCAAGCCAATCCAACACAGCAAAACTCAAGCACTAAAACATTTCTTTTGTGCATGGAGATTACTAGCAGTCTCGGGAGAATTAGATTGTTGTTTGAATCATGTGCGCACATTGGGTGTTTTGTCCTCCACTTGCTTGTCGGGCAAAGCTTCGCTAACTATTTTCAGGAACCAACCTCATAAATAATTATCGAAGACCTTAATAATCAAAGATAAGATTATTAATTACTGAAGACTTATTAATCTAAGTAAACTCTTTACCAGCCCTCGTCGCCCGCCGACAGTTTTTCCCCACTCGCGGGCTCCAGATGTCAGTCACTGAGCCGCACTGTGCCGATGCTCAACTCCTTCACCGTCATTTCCACCACTTTAACTCCCCTAAATCATTCCACCGGCCCACCTGGTCCCAGCACTCAGACAGCGACAGCTCCCACAAAGCTACATCCCCCACCGTACAACCGACATCCAACGGCTGACGTCACCCCCTTGTCCGACCTCAACCGCTCGAAAAGAAAACAGCGGTCTCGGACGGCGACGGTGGTTATCAAGCTCCCAACTCCTCTCTATCTGCTTCGCACGTTAACTTGTGCCCCTACTCTTTAACCTCATCCGGCGCCGGGGATGAGAACCGCCGGCGGTTCGTTCCCCTCACTGCTTGTCCCTTTTCCTCCTCCTGCTTGCGGTATCCTGCTCCGCCGACGTGGACCTCCGCAACGCGACGTCGGCGCCGCCGAAGGGGGACAGCTTTGCTGATATAATCGACCGGGCGCTCGAGAGGGAGTTCCCTGACAGTGAGCAGACCGATGGAGGTTCGTAGATCTGAGCCTCTCTCTCTCTCTCTCTCTCTCTCTCGCTCGCTTTATCTCTTTTGAGGCAATGAGGTGATAGAGGAAAAGCTAAGGTTTTTGGAATTTGATCGAGAAATTCACAGTAAATTCATCTGGAGAATTGAGAAGCGTGATTTATGATATTGCCGAATTGGAAGGGGAAACTGTAAAATGACATTTAAAGTGAAGTGTAAAAATTTCATTTTTTTTTTTGTGAGTTGGTCTAATTTATTTGCTCTATTTGGCAGAAGCAATGCAGGGGGATTCAACAACAGCGTTGCTGAGAAGCAGGTTCAATTCTGTGATCAAATTTGCATTTAGTTGGGATAAATTTGAGTTTCAATTACGAGAACACTTCACTGCGGTTCTGTTCCTATTTCCATGCTGATTGATTTTTGTAGTTATACTACTTTAACTTGATTCTGAAGTCTAGATTCTAACCACAATGCAAAGTCAATACTGTTAAGCTAAAGTAGAGGTTGTCATCCTCATGGAAGATTTCAGAGAGTTCATGGCCAACATAAAGGCTAGCCATTGAATTGGAAGAGGAGTTTTTTTTGTCTGTCAAGAACTGTACAGGCATGATGATAGAGAAAATGATAAGGAATTAGGAAATACTGGATTCTATCTTTGGAAATGTTTCACATCAAATGATGGGATTTAATTGCTGGATAGCGAGGTTCCATTGGTTGGTAACTTTTAGTTTATTTTACACGACCTATCTGGTGGCCGTTCTGCTGTCCATTGAGAGAAGCCAAGTTAAGAATGCACAAGAGTTGAGGGCAGAAGTAGTTTGAGTGATGAGATTGTTAGGATTTTGCTTTATTTTCAAGAGGAGATGATGATCCAGAAAAATTCAAATAAGTTGGAGAAGAAGATAATTTCTTGGAGAGAAGAAAAGAAGCAGATCAAGGAAAGTTAGTCGATTTATATAACTAACAAGACTACTAGTCGACTAATTAGAAGTACTAGTCAATTATGACAGATACAGAAAGGAGACAAAATACAATAATCGACTAATAAATTTATTAGTCGATTAATGGAAGGGATAAGTCGACTAGGCCAAAGTATTAGTCGACTAATCAGGGTGGTTTTGCATGCGCAGTTTCCTTTTCAGGCGCCCGCGAGTTTCCTCTTTTGGTGGTGTTCGAATAGGATTCATATTCTATTCAATGAAGGCTTGTTTCTAAAAATTAAAGGGTTTAGAATCCTTCTAGATTAAGGAGATCAACTCCTAATATGATTGATCAAGATTCTTCAAGCATCCAATGACCAAGATCATCTCATAGTCCAAATAGGAGATGTATTGTAAAATCCTATAAATAGGATTGTAACTTAAGATTTAGGTGGAGCAGAGGAGCAGAAGAAAGTTGTGGTGAACAACAATGTAAGGCTCTAAAAGTCAAGAAGGCCCTAAAAAGTTAAGAAAGAGAGAAGCAAGGTGAAGATGCATAGAGAGAAGATATACTCTTGTACTCTAGGGGTAGATTCAGGGGCGAATACTTTTGTGTCATCAAGAGGAGGTTAGATCTTTTTGTATCAAGTTTATTAATAAAGCTCTCTCAAGTTCTCTCCTCGTTGACGTAGGTCAAGTTTGAGCCACCCACGTTAAATCGTGTGTTTTTCTTCTTGTATCTTTTAATATTCATCTTGTGTGTTCGAGGTAATCGATCTCATGACGTGTTTGAGGTCGTCAGTGGGATCTTCGTATCTCTCAACTATTGGTATCATAATAAGTATGATATCTCAGGTTATGCACGCAACAATTGGTATCAGAGCATATCAATTTTGTTACAACAAATGGTATCAGAGCTGATGGTGTTCGTTCAAAACTCGAGTGCTCTAGATGAAGAAGAAGATGTCAAGTCGCTGGAGTTTGGCGAAGGCATCAGGATGAAGAAGACAACAAGAAAGTTCAGATTTGTTCTAAGGCAAAGATCGGTGACTTTGGAGTATATTGATCAAGGTGGAGTCGTCAAGGCTAAATGATGCTCATATCTGAACACGATAGACATAGAGGTGATGATCGGATCATCGCCAATGGCGGACCATAAGATGAGCTCAACGAGCTCACGAAGGCATCGCACAAGACATCCCATGAAGGTTCGCTGCAATAGCAAGTCGAAGGAAAAACATCGGAGGGTGATGAAGACGATCAATAGACGAGTTTGATCAGAAGGTAGATCGTGCAATCGTAGTTGCCTTCAGACAATCAAGGTGTCGAAACCTATATTTTTTGGCATTCTGGATGCAATGGTGGGTGCAGATCGAGGAGATTCCAAGATTTGGTGTAAGTTCTATACAGTTCGGTAAAGAAATCGACGGAGATCTCAGTCAAAGTTACGATGGACTAGTCGTGACACATTGAGATTATTGCAGACATTGGTGAATCTATCAGGTTTGAAGATCATCAATAACAGGGCAATAGATCTGGCAAATATCAATACAGTAGTGGATGACAGCCCTGATTGATGGAAAGACCATGGCAGTGTGTGGCAGGAATGCCCAATAAGACCATGACAGTTATGTGAAGACGGTAAGTCTCAAGATTAAAACATTGATGGAAGGTGGATCATCACCAAGTGATCGGTGGAAAACCATGGCATGACAAGTCCTTGACAATGTTCGTGTAAAGTTGATAGGACCATGGCAGAATTAGAGACGGATTGCCTCAAAACCGGCAGGGCCCCTATGGCCGGGAAGGCATCACAAAGCGAAATTTGCTGGCGGCGGCGATGAGGCAATGCAAGTTAAGGGAAAGAAACTAGGTCAAGGTAGAGTTTCAATGAAAAGTTTGAAGGGAGCTTACTTTGAGGTGGAGTTTCAAGAAAAACTGCAACGGGTCTAAGTATTGCAGGACGACTAAAAAAGAGTGCATTCGGGTAAGGCCCGAGATGGCCCAAGGCATGACTGTAAACAGCTACAGGCCCCGGGATGAGAGGGCAAAAGTGAAAACTTCATGGTACGTTTTATAACCAAGGAAAGAATCAAGGTAGTAATCCAAAATCTCAAGGTGTTTTACTAAAGGTTGAAAAGCAGGTCAAGGTGGAGATTGTTAGGATTTTGTCTTATTTTCAAGAGGAGATGATGGTCCAAGAAGATTCAAATAAGTTGGAGGAGAAAATGATTGCTTGGAGAGAAGAAAAAAGCAGATCAAGGAAAGTTAGTCAACTTATAGTCGACTAACAAGACTACTAGTCGACTAATCAGAAGTACTAGTCGATTAAGACAGATAAAAAAAGGAGACAAATTACAGTAGTCGACTAATAAGTTTTATTAGTGGACTAATGGAAGAGATTAGTCGACTAGGACAAAGTTTTAGTCGACTAATCAGGGCGGTTCTGCATGCGCAGTTTCTTTTCAGGCGCCCGCGAGTTCCCTCTTCTGGTGAAGTTCGAATAGGATTCAGATTCTATTCAATGAAGATTTGTTTATAAGATTAAAGGATCTAGAATCTTTCTAGATCAGGGAGATCAACTCCTAATAGGATTGATCAAGATTCTTCAAGTATCCAATAGCCAAGATTATCTCATAGTCCAAATAGGAATTGTATTGTAAAGTCCTATATATAAAAGGCTGTAACTTAGGATTTAGGTGGAGCAGAGGAGAAAAAAAAATTGTGGTGAACAACAATGTAAGGCCCTAAAAAGTCAAGAAAGAGAGGAGCAAAGTGAAGATGCATAGAGAGAAGATATGCTCTTGAAATATAGGCATAGATTCAAGGGGGCGAATGCTTTTGTGTCATCAAGAGGAAAGTTAGATCTCTTTGTATCAAGTTTATTAATAAAGCTCTCTCAAGTTATCTCCCCGTGGATGTAGGCCAAGTTTGGGCCGAACCACGTTAAATTGTGTGTACTTCTTCTTGTATCTTTTAATATACATCTTGTGTGCTTGAGATAATCGATCTTATGGTGTGGTCGAGGTCGTCGGTGGGATCTCCGTACATAGTAAGTATATCTCGGGTTATGCACGCAACAATTGGTATCAGAGCGTATCAATTTCGTTACAACAGATATTGGCATGGGATAAAAGGTTTACTGGTAGAGATTCTCAGTTCATGGAATGGCTGGAGATTGTAAGCTCCTTCTTGATCTGATCTCGTAGGTTCATTCCTAATCAAACGAACTCGGAGAGGAGAAGAGGGGAGAGGGGGTTTCTGATTAGATTATTGGGAAACAATTGGATATGGAATTTGGACCGCACTGAATTCTAACTTATTGATTGGCTCTGGGTATTGTCATATCTGACCTTGATAGCTGAATAGATTACCAGTGGTAGCGACTCATTTTCAAGGATATGTAACTTGAAATATGTACTAAATTCCTATAAATTTTCTATAACCACTTCTCAATTTTATTGTGTATTTAAAATTTAAAACCATCAAATTTCAAATTACTGAAGAGAATGTTTATTAAAGGGGAAAAAAAAACAAAACAAAACATTCTAATCCTGATAGGTATGAAATAATTTCCTGATCTATTATATTATCCTCTTGGCCCCAGCATTTGAAACTTTCTTCACTCATTACTAATTGAATACATGTTTTTTTTAGTATTTATGGAAATATGTTGGTTTTAAAATAATTCAGTTTCAGGGGCGAGTGTGGAAGCATTGGCCCTTTCTTAAATACTAGCACTGAAAGAGGATACAACAAAATGCTGAAATTGCATGATAAGGTCTTGATTAAAAGATCCGGACAAAACATTCAAATATGTGGTGTTCCTCAGTGTGAAAGTTAACTCAGATGGGGATGGGAGTGGGGTTACTATGATTGATTCTTGGGCTTAATTTGAAGATTCTGTTTTCGATTATCCCTGGTTGATCACAAGAATTTCTATGCTGAGTTTTTAATCTGCTTTCAAAAGTTTCAACCACCCAACTCTTTCTGTCTTTACATATTTGGGGAGTGTTCCTAAGAGACACAAACATCTAATCTTGCAATGTTCTCAAAAGTTCCTCTGAGAGCATTCTTATTTGCAGCCATTTGCATATGCAGTATCATTACATTTATCAGCTAAACCTTAGGTCGATCTGTGTTAAATGTTAGTCTAGCTTGATATACGATCTTAGCCCACAACCTGACGGCTTATATGTTTGAGTATGTGTTCGAGTTAAGTGATTTTCTGACTCGTGGGTTCAAACCATATTATCGTTCGTTTAAGATACGATTATTTCATCCACGTATTGTATCGTTATGAGCGGATTCAACTGGAGGCCTTTCCACATGGCCTGAAGGCCCATGTGATGGAAAGTGTCAAGTGTTAAATTATTTTGATGTGCATTGTTAGTGTAGGCTGTCTAAAAATCACTGAAGACAAGTCGGCAAAAAAGCAGAGTCCAAGCTCCAGACGTAAGGCTAATCATCGCCACCAGCGCAACATCAAGACGCGAGGGTTGAAACCGCGTCTCAGCATCACTGCAAGGACCAAGACGCGAGGGTTGAAACCCGCGTCTCAGCATTATTGCAGTACCAAGACGCAGAGTCAAACGAGGCCCAAAGCCTGCGTCTCGGTTATAACTGCCCTCATTACTGGGTCAATTACTGCCCACGTAATGAGGGAGTTAACCCCAATTATGGAGTGTTTTAGGGGACACGTTTACCCCCTGAAACCTCTATAAATAGCCCAGTTTGCTATGAAAGAGGGGTCAGAAAAAGTCAGAAAATTCTTGATCAAAAGAACTTCGGTTGTAAGCCGTAGAAGCACCAAGACCTCCAGCTAAAAAAGAGAGAGAGGTCAACTCTTCTAACAACTTGCTGCGTATAAGTTCGTTTTTGCCTACAATCTCTTTGAGATCCTTGGTGGACAGAAGCTGTGTTACTTCGTCTACTATCCAAAGAGAGGATTCCCAAAAGGTCCTGACGTTCACCCGGTCAACAGAAAATAAGATTCACTTTCCATCGCCACATCAAGAACCCGACATTAAACAAAGGGGAGATTTAAGCTTGAATATCTCCCCTCTCTTGTAAGAGGATTATTGATCCGTTATAATTTTCTTTACAATCAAACAAAGAAGTTACTCCTCGATCTTCAATTTTTCCCACCAAAGATCACTTTCTCTACTGATGAGCAAGTTGTGGCGTAAGGTGACGTCACCTACATGGGAAAAATGATCGAATTACTTATTGTCGAGTTCGACCAGGTAAAGTATGAAAAGTTCCTCTCTTCCGGTTCCAAGAGCCCTAGGGCGCGGCATTACCGCAAGGTCTCTCAAGTCCGCTCTGAGACCCCGACAGATGCGACTGACAAGAAGAGTATCACGGCTGATCATGTTACACGTAACACCCGCGTCAACGTCTCCCATGAGACCCGCGAGGATAGCGTTGCCGATGCTCAGCTCGCTCATGCCCGTCCTCTTCCTCAGTTCCAGGTCACTGGGGGTTCCCATCAACTCGTACGGCATAACCGGAACGCTGAGCGACGACAGAGACGACATGCGCGTCAACTACAGGCGTGAGAAGCTGGAATAACTATCTGTCCAGCAGATACAGGACGTGAGGTTCAAGTCCGCGTCTCTTCTAAATCACGTCAGACACGCAAAGTCTGCGTTTGAAAACCTAAACGCGAGATTCACCAACTTGCGTTTCTGAAGCTCCACTTCCCAAACGCGACGTTCAGCAGCGCGAGGTCCATGCCTCTCATCCGAGACACGAGACCCGCGTCTCTACAGTTATACGCGGGACCCAGAAGGCCTGCGTTTCTCAAGTGTCGCTAGCCAGATGCGACAATCAGCAACGCGAGGTCCGCGTCTCTTCTCAGCAAAGGCGCGAGACCCACGTTTCAGAGCCAAAACGCGAGAGCCGCATCTATCTTATAGGACGTGAGCTCCGCGTCTCAGAACCCTGCGTCTTAGCGTTGCGACGCAAGGATAGCTCTTAGAAGCTGAAGAGCCCTCGACAACCCGAGGCTGATCTCTTTGATCCCCCTCCGATAGATCTAAGAGATATTTGACGAAGAAAAGGAGTGCTAATCAGATCACTCCGTCTTGTTGCTGTGAACGGCTCATCACGCCAATGCTCTCTGAATGCCGCTGCAGCTTACATACAAACAAACAGTCGGTGTTCAGACGATTGAACCCAACCTCCCGATCAGCCAAAAAGTATTGCTCCCACAAGAGGAGAACCTTCTCTGACATGGAGTACCTTGAAGTCACTGCAAATATGGTAAGCAGAAGTAGGGGAAAACAACCAGCAGTCATCTCCGATGAGTGACACGGAACCAGAAGGAGTGTATCGGCATACTCACACTTAGACTGGTGCGGTTGCCCCGATCAACTACAGTGCCCTAACTCGGGACATTGAAGTAAATGAATCACATTCCGCCATTGCAGAATCGCAGGCTTCGAACTCTTTCATAGAGAAGGAAGCCTTCGCGTACATGACAAATACTCCTGAGGAGACGGCCAGGCGCTTTGAACAACAAGCCCAGGTCCAGAGGGAACAATTCGAGATGATTCATGCTCAATAAGAATCCATCGATTCCCTCAAACAGATGCTGGCACAATTGCTTGAAAACAAGAGGAAGTCAACCGACAAAACTTCCTCTAAAAATTCTAAAGGCAAACGAAAAGAAGGAGAAAGCTCATCTTCTGTACATATCGAGGAGAAGGAGCAATCTACTTCTGAGTCGTCTAAATCCTCGTCTAAGGAGGAAGGTAACCCGGACCATGGGAGTATTCATTCTAAAAGAATGAGTCAATTAAAGCAGCATCTAGAAGCCCTTACCAATCGGAAAGGCCTCCAAGAAGCAGGAGTGGTCCGGTCATATCCGGCCGAGTGGGACCTTGTTCCATACCCTCCCAAGTTCAAAGCTCCAACCTTACAGGCTTTTGACGGCAAAGGGTCACCGAACCAACATATCTACTACTTCAAGTCTCAAACAGGAAACGTAGTAGATAATGATGCCATCTTGGCACGTTTGTTCATCGGCACTCTAAAGGGCTTGCCTTTGAATGGTTCATGAAACTTCCAGAAGGCTCCATTAAAAATTGGAGTGATCTGAAGAAACTCTTCCTGACATGCTTCTTCGAAGATGACTCGGAGATCACAATGCCTACTCTCTTGGCCACAAAGCAGCGAAAGGGAGAGTCAGTCAAATCATTTGTAGAGAGATTTCGGAACATGGCACTCCGATGTCCTAGCAGTATGATCCAGGCCACCCTGGTAGAAACATGCCGCCACAATCTACAAACATCACTCCTAGCCCAAATAGGAATTGCTGAAAGCCGCAACTGGAAGCAATTGGTCCAGCAAGGTGAACAAGTTGAAGAAATTGACGCCAGGGTTAGAGCAAAAGAAAATAAACCCAGGCCCGAGAAATCGACAAGGCGTATGCCAGAAACATCTTTTCAATAAAAAAGAAAAGATAATTTGGCGACAGAGATAAAATCTCCCGTCAAATCTCAGTCGGTCAGGGGAAGTGGCTCTTCAAGTCAGCCACGCGCCAACAAGCAGTATTCCTTCAAAACGAACATGCTGATTTGTTGTTTAAGTTACTTAACAAGAGCAACAGATTGAAGTTTTCTGAAGCTAGACGTCCTGAAGAAGTCGTTAAAACCGATAATCCTAACTACTGCCTGTATCATAGGATGCTGGGGCACTCCACCAAGAGTTGTTATGTCTTCAAAGACATCCTTCAAGCTATAATTGATGCAGAGGTGCTAAAGCTCCGTTCAGAGTAGAAGAAAGTGACGGTTAATATGACATCATTCCTTCAGTTTGAAAAACAGCCTCCAGTACCGTCCGGAGTAGTTCCTATCCCGAAAGGGGAACTAAGAATGATCAATACGGACCCACATCAACAAGAGAAGGGTCTTGTACCTGTCCTCACACCTCAGGGGGAAGTTATGTGGGTTCATCCCTACCTTGTGGACAGCCAGCAATAGACTATTGTTACCAACAGAAGGTCTAAAGGCAAGGCGCAAGCTTCGTCCTGTAATGTGGTGTGCGCTTCTTCCCGAGAAGCAGAAACCGATGTTTCTTCACTAACTGATTCAGAAGAGGAAACAATCGTTCTTGCTGCAGAATTTAATAAACCGCTCGTGGCAGAAACTCGTTCGGGTCAGTCATATTTAAAAAAGTATGACGAGATGGTGGCAAGTCCTCCTAAACCCACTACAGAGTCAGCCAAGCCCTCCACGAAACAACTGGTGGAGAAGCAGAAAGAGCTTCAGTTTTCTAAGGCTCTCCCAAAGGACAATGTTGAAGGATCTACAACACCTTACCGCTTTGACATCCTGGCTCAATTGGCTAATATCCCGGCCAGACTCACCCTTTACGAGCTCCTGAGGCTATCAAAGTCAATAAGAGAAGCTCTGAGGGAAGCCCTAGCTAATGCTGAGGTCTTCATGGCCCAGATTCCGGCTGGACCACAGGAGGAAGATGTAGAGAATTGCCTCCATGCCTCCCAAAACGCTCCCTGCATCACCTTCACGACAGATGACATGCAGGTCAAGGGAAAACATGATCGACCCCTGTACTTCACAGGGTATATTAGATCGTCTGAAGTAAGCCGCATTCAGGTAGATTCAGGATCTGCGTTGAGCATCATGTCTCGCCGGGTCATGCAGTACTTAGGGATCCCCACCCACCGATTGAGCGCCACCCAGACTACCATCTATGGTTTCAACGCAAATGGTACGCGCCCAATGGGGAAGATTAAGCTCAAATGTCAAATAGGGGACCTAAAGTCTGAAGTGACGTGCTATGTAATCGACGCTGACACTTCATACAATTTGTTGCTAGGACGACCATGGATTTATCGTAATTCCATCGTCCCCTCCACTCTCCACCAAGTTATGAAGTATACTGACGAAAGTGGGAAAGTCTGAACATTGATTGCCGAAAAGCATCCGTTCAAGGGGGTAGAGAACTATTTCACAGACTCCCTCTTGTACCAAGACTCTCTAGAAACAAATGAGGACCTACAACCAGAGGAACCAGACTCTGGTAACGAAGCTGACACGGAGCCAGAGGTGGGAGAAGAGTGCATGTGGGAATTAGATCCACTTGTAACGAGCATTAATAAGCTCGATGTTAATAACACCGCTGATGATGTAGGCGGGTGGTATATTAATGAAGAGTTAAATTTGGCTTACTTTTCTGTATTCGCTTCTGATTCAGTGCCATCAGACACTAGTACCGAGGTGGATAATGACCCCTGGTCGGCAATGGATGCTCTGACATCATTGCATGTACCAATGAAGTCATCCCTCAAAACGTACCAAGATGTAGAATCAGTATTCATGGTCCCAGCAAGACGCAAAGGCCAAAAACCAATTCTTTTTGGAAGAATTAAGTCCGAACTGATGTCTCGCGAAGACTCAGAAAGCGAGAACGAATCTCCTCAGTTCTCTCATTATGAGCCAAATGTACTCAGAATGATGGAGAGGATGGGATATGATCTGACAAATAATCCTGGGTTGAACTTCGGCAAAGGAAGAAGAACGCTACTCTGGTCTTTCGTTCCGAAAGGGAAGATTACTGACTATTACCGTCGAACTCGCATAGGTTTGGGCTATGTGTCACCTCCAATGCTGTCAGTCTCTGGATCTGAAGAGTTAGTATACCGTAACTACTCATCTGGCACGTCATCAAGGGAGTCGGACATTAGTGTCGGCAACATCTTCGGAGAACTTTCAGTAAACATGGTTTCAACAAGCCACCTGGAAGACGGAGATGAAGAAATGGTCCAGTCTGATACAAATCCTTAGATCAAACACCTAAACACTCTTTGGGACATTCGCTTCGAACAACGCGAACCACCTACGGAAGATAAGGTCATTCAGATTAATCTGGGAGATGAGACTAATCTTAAGCCCATCTTTATAAGCGAAAGCCGATCATCCTCTGAGAAAGAAGATTTAATATCTCTTATGCGAGAATATATAGATGTTTTCGCTTGGAATTATGAGGACATGCCTGAGCTTGATCCTCGAGTGGCTATGCATCGCCTTAACATTAATTCAGACGTGAAATCAGTCAAACAACAGCAGCGACGGTTCCGTCCAGAAATAATGGAACCAATCCAGTCAGAAGTCAAGAAACTTAAGAACTCTGGCTTCATTAGGGAGGAGCAACATCCTGATTGGGTAGCCAATATCGTCCCCGTTACCATAAAAAACAGAAAGATCCGGATTTGCATTGATTTTCACGATCTAAATGAGGCATGTCCCAAAGATGAATTCCCTCTCCCATCACGGATGTCATGATTGATAATGCGTGCGGGTTTTAGCGAATGTCCTTCATGGATGGATTCTCAGGGTATAATCAAATCAAAATGTATCCTGATGATGAAAAACATAGTTCTTTCAGGACATCACTGGGGGTATATTGTTATACTGTCATGCCCTTCGGACTGAAGAATGCGGGGGCAACATATCAGAGAGCTATGAATGCAATTTTCCACAAGCACATGCGTAAAACAGTGGAATGCTACGTTGACGACATTGCAGTGAAAAAGCCGCACCAAAGGTGACCACATAGCCGATCTGAAGACAGTCTTTGAAATCATGCGGGCACATCAGTTGAAGATAAACCCCACCGAATCCTTCCTGGGGATGGCCAGCGGTAAATTCCTAGGGTTTGTAGTAACATCCAAAGGAATTCACTTGGACCCGAAAAAAGTCCGCGCTGTTCAGGAGATGCAACCTCCAAGGAATCTCAGGGAGCTTAGAGGATTGCAAGGACGACTAGCATACATCCTAAAGTTTATCTCAAATCTCTTCGGAAGATGTCAACCCTTTACCAAATTGATGAAAAAGTGTGTCTCATTCATCTGGGATGATGCTTGCCAACAAGCATTCGAGGAAATCAACGATACCTCACGCAACTACCGGTCCTTACAGCTCCAGTGTCGGGAAAACCTTTCCTGATTTATGTTCGAGCAATGGATCATTCTTTAGGAGCTTTGCTAGCCCAGAATAATGATCAAGGACATGAGCAAGCAATCTATTATCTGAGTAGGATTATGATCAGAGCCGAGCATCGGTACAACCCAATTGAAAAGGAATATTTGGCATTGGTGTCCGCTGTCCAGAAAATGCGACACTACTTGGTGGGCCAGACTATAAATGTCATATTAAAGGTCAACCCTTTGAGGTTGCTCATGACAAAGCCATCGTCACTAAATGGTCGACTGGCAAAATGGGCCATACTGCTATCCCAATATGAAATGCGCTTTTTACCACAAAAAGCCGTGAAGGGACAAGCGGTGGCGGATTTCCTGGCTGAGCATCTAGATCCGAGAGCAACCGAACTTTACGAGGATCTCCCAAATGAAGTCGCTGAAGTTTGTCTGACCCGAACATCTTTTGAAAGACAAGTGTGGCAACTCTTTTTCGACGGTGCATCGAGAACGGGTTCGCAAGGACATGTCATAGCAGGAGTGAGGGTAGTACTGGTCTCCCCACAGAACTATGTGGTCCCTCAGCTTTCTCATTAACCGAGCCCTGCTCCAACAATGTAGCGGAATACAATGCCCTCTTGATTGGAATGCAAATCGCCGATGAGATTGGCGTTAAAAATCTCGAAGCATACGGTGACTCTAAACTCATCGTTAACCAAGTTCGCGGGAGTACGAAGTCAAGCATGAAGACTTAATACCCTATTATAACGCAACTATCTCTATGGCTGAAAAGTTCGGAAACTTTTACATCGACCATGTACCACGCCAGCAAAATGCACACGCAGATGCACTGGTATCTCTTGCTGCATCTTTAGCCCTTCCAGCTGGAGTAGTAGGGAAAATACTTGTCTATAGTCACGATTTGTATTGCCCAAGAGTCACTTTTGAAGATCATCAAAAGCAGACAGGAGATTGTCAAGTCAAAGAAGCTCTTGAGACGTCAGCCAGTCCAAAGCTTAGGGATTGGCGATTCCCTTACATCGATTATCCCTTGTACGACATCCTGCCTGATGATGCCAAAGAAGCGGCTGCCATCAGAAGGAAAGCCCCCAAATTCTATTGTAATGCGATCACATGAACACTGTATCGCCGATCGTATGACGGGATCCTCCTCCGCTGCCTATCACAAAAGGAGGCGCAGGAAGTACTCCAAGAAGCGCATGATGGCATGTGTGGAGCTCATCAGCCTGGTTCGAAGCTTGGAGATCGACTCTGAAGACTAGGATATTATTGACCTAAGATGATCTCGGATGCCATCACCTATGCCAAACGATGCTACGCCTGCCAAGTCCATGGTGATTTTATCCATCAAGCACCAGAATATCTTCACTCTACAACCTCTATCTGGCCATTTGAGATGTGGGGGATGGACGTAGTCGGCCCTGTCAGCCCACCATCATTTAAAGGACATCGGTTCATCTTAGCTATAACCGAGTACTTCTCCAAATGGGCCGAGGCTATTCCTTTGAGGGAGGTAAAGACATCTGATGTGATCAAATTCCTAAAGCATCACGTCATCTACCGTTTTGGTATGCCAAGACGAATTGTCCATGACAACGGGCCCCAATTCGTCAGTCAGGCTTTTCAGAGGTTCTGCAATAAGTTCAGAATCCAGAGTGTGTCCTCAACGGCATACTACCCAGCTGCTAACGGCCTCGCAGAAGCTTTCAACAAGACTGTTGGAAAACTTCTCAAGAAATTCGTCTAAAAAAGCCAACGTGACTGGGACGACAGGTTAGGTGAATGCTTATTGGCCTATCGTACAACGGTTCGAACCCCAACGAAAGCTACACCATTCTCTTTGGTATATGGGTGTGAAGCAGTACTCCCGCTAGAAATTCAAATCTCATCTCTACGCGTCGCCTTGACAGCAGAGATGACAAATGAGGAGAAGCATCGACTGCGACTCCAAGAGCTGGAGGCTTTAGATGATAAACGTCTAAGCTCAACAGCAAATCGAGCTCTATCAAGCTCGAATTACCAGAGCCTTCAATAAGAAAATCAAGGAGCGAACTTTCAAGAAAGGTGACCTTGTCTTAACTGTCAGAAGATCTATGGTGATGACACATAAGACAAAAGGAAAATTCCAACCCAAATGGGAAGGACCATTTGTAGTAGAGTCGGTCTACTCAAATGGAGTGTATCGCCTCATACCTCAGATGGTGATACGCTTATGATGCCAATCAACGGTAAATTCTTGAAGAAATACTATCCTTGATAGCATTCTTCCCCCGATCAAGTTAATACTGCACTTCTGATCAAAACTCCAGATCCAAGAAGAGCTTCTTTCCTTTACTAGATCACATCACGGTAAATCAGTGTCAAGCTAATCGAGCATGGCTACCTCATGATGCATGATGTAAATATTGAGAAAGAAACAAAATGCGAAACTTTGGTTTTAGCTTAGTTACTCTTCTGATTGATATCCGACGCCTCCGACGGCTAAGGATAAAGAAAAATGGTAGCTTTTAAGCTCAATATAAGTTTTCGATAACTCATCATGCAGAGGGGAATAGCATGGCTAGCCCAACTCAAATGGAGTTGGTAAAGGTACGCCAAATCCGTTGATAACTAAAGGTTTGCTAAAAATCTTAGTGGATTTGGTCCCACTATCTCCTCCAAAATCTCTTATCAATTCTCACCCACAGAATGGTAGGACCACAAAAATACCGGTGTTCATCTCCCTAATGAAATGAACTGGATTCTGTCAAGTTAATATTAAACCTCTGGCAAACCAGATTTTTCAATCCCCAGTGGATTCTGTCAAGTTAATATTAATTAAACCTCTGACAAACCAGATTTTCTAATCCTCAGTGGATTCTGTCAAGTTAATATTAATTAAACCTCTGACAACGAAATTCTTTAAAAATCCTCGCTGTTATGTTAATACTACACCTCTAACGGCGAATTTCCCATGTCCTTAGGAAATCAACGGTTGTCACGTTAAAATTAAACCTCTGACAGTTCAGTTTACTTTCCACTAAAAGCCTCTATCAATTCTCTTCCATAGAGTGGTAGGTCCACAAATGCAATCATTGCTATGTTAACACTATACCTCTGACAATGAAAATTTCAATACTCCCCAGCGAGTACGAACTTCACTTGTCCCTCCTATATATGGAGCAGCAAGTCTTCAAATTTGTCAAGTTTAAAATTACACCTCTGACATTCCAAACTTCACTTGTCAATTCTCATCAATAGAATAACGAGTCTTCAAATTGCTCCTATCGCAAATCAATTTTTGTCAAGTTAATATTATACCTCTGACAAATTACTGTTACGTTTAACACTACACCTCTAACAGTGATTAAGCTGCTGCCAAGTTCAATATTAAACCTCTGACAGTCACTTTTTCTCAGGCGTCCATATCGAAGCTGAAATGAGCGATGCTAAGTTTAACATCACACCTTTAGCGTTCAGTTCATTGCTAAGTTCCACATTACACCTATGATAATGACTTTCCCTCGAACTTCCTTATTAAAGACGAGATGACCAATGTCAAGTTTAAAATTACACCTCTAGTATTACCTTCACTGTCAAGTTTAACATTACACCTATGACAATGATGTTTTCAGTTTTCCCAAATGAAACTGAAACGCTCATTGAGTAAGTTAATACCACACCTCTGACCCACGTCCTTGTCAAGTTAATATCACACTTCTGACAAGATTTAATCCAACCCGTTAAGCGAACATCACGCCTCTAACGGTAAAAGTTCGTCTAGATCTCCCGTGGGTCTAGTTTCACTTGTTACTCTCGTCAACAGAATAAAAGGTCTACTTAAAAACATTGTTAGGTTAACATCACACCTCTAGCAGTGTTTTTATTAAATCCCCAGCTGAGTCCTAGTCAAGTTAATACCAAACCTCTGATGAATACTCATTTGTAATCCTCCGTGGGAGTGTAAATTTCACTTGTCATTCTCATTTATAGATTGGCAAGTCCACAGAAATCATCCTACTCCTGTCAAGTTAATATCACACCTCTGACAGCATTCTTAAATTCCTGAAACGGGATTTTTCCCCAATTTTGACTTGTTAAGGTTATTATCACATTTTTAGCAAGTCAAAAGTTCTTACTTCTGTGTCTGATTTTCAATGTAAAAAAGGAATTCAAGACAATATAAGAAGATAAGAAAAAGTATCAAAAGTGTCACTTTCATTAATATTCAAACATATGAAAGTGATACAAAACGCTCTCTCATACAATAAGATTGAGTGTTACAATAAAGGAGTACAAAGAAGTCCTCTCTCTTAGTAAAAGGTTGCACTCACTCCTCGAGACATTTCCATCACTCCAGATACAAGATGTTTGGAAGAGCGTCGAAGAAAGGCTGATCAATGATTGAGATGATCGGATGCCGATTACATAATGATGCATGATGTAAACATTGAAGAAGCTTATCGCTGACCGAGAACAATGGTGTTTTTCGAGGTCGAAATGTAGCAGAACCATCTGATTCCACCCGACCAACTGGTGTGGGCTATGACCCTTCGTTGATGAACATCTCCATCACCAGAAAGTCATCTAATAAGCATGAGTTTTTCGTCGATGTCACTTCTAGGGGTAAGATTGGTGAAGGGAGGATCCGAGACCTTACAGGTGACGTCCTCTTTCCCGTGACCTGCAAGAAGACCATACCCACCACCATACCCACTGTGACCATGACAAACCCGGGGTATTGCTGGTGCGTCATGTCCAATAAGGCCTTGACGGATGTCATTAACCGCGCGAATTCTCCTCGCCTATGGACAAGAGCTTTGATTCTTCGAGCGCTCACCAATCGAACAAGCTCGCTGGTCGAAATATTCTCCCAATAGCTCAGCAAAGATGCAAAAGGCTGACTGAGACTGTCAGAATCTGCAAGAAACAAAAACCAGAAGGTTAAAATTCTGTTAAGGCAGAAACAGAAAAGTTGAAGGGCAAATGCGGTTGAAATTGTAAACTTCAGACGCGGGGATGACCAGTGCAGAAGGTTTAAACAAAAAAGTTTAAGGGCAGACGCGGTTGAAGTCGTGAACTTCAGACGCGGATTTAACCAGTGCAGATCTGAACGCGGTCTGGTTTTAGACCCACGTCCAAGATATGAGACGCTAGGTAGACCGAACGTAGAAGTCGCCACACCCGCGTTTGAGAAACGGTAGTTGCCACATCCAAGTCCAAGAGCCTTGAAAGAATTAAAATTCTTTAAGTCAAGAATCTCAAACGCAGGCTTTGTATGCAAAGCTCGCGTCTCAAGATCCAGGTACAGAGTTCATCACACTCGCATTCAAAGGATTTTGAGTTAAAATCAAAGGTCAGTCGACTCGCGCTTCATCAAAAGCCTAAAAGACGGGACTTCCGAATAACAGGCGCATCAGTCAGACTTCAAGAGAAGATCAAGAGATCGATCTCTTTGAGGGGCAAGAAAACAGAAACTCAGCGGCACTGAGTATTCATAGCGACAAGCGGTTTCTATCCGCGGAAGAACCCTCTAGAGGTTGAACTTTATGCATCAAGGCGCAGCCGTAAAGGGTACTTAAAGCGATGCTTTTTGATCTTGAAATCACTTGACAGTGATACTCTGGAAAAGATTAAAGGAAAGCATGAAAGTTTTGAGTCCTAGCTGTTCATTGGAACACATCCCTTTGAAGGGAAGGAGGATAAATTAAAACGAAGACCCTCAGAGGGCATGCTCTTAAAGAGAAACAGTCTGAATAATAGACTATTAAGGGATGAGGCCTATTTATAGGCAAGCCATGAGGCTTACAATTAATGACATAAAAATCAAACCCATCAGCCTTAATTCTCGCACGAACGTCAAAGTCCAATAAGGAGCTGACGCGTGGATTGCCACTTCATGAAACATCAAAGGACACAAGTCCCTAATCGTCAACGCCGACTTGGCATTTAAAGAGCTAGCAAGATCTTTAAGACGGGCTGCATGTGACGCTTAGGAGGCTGCGTCAGGCGCAGACTCAAAGGTCGCGTCCTGAAACCGCGTCCTTTCATGAACCTGAAGGCTGCGTTTCTTTCATTCCTACTGAAGGGGTCACAACCGCGTCTTCTGAAGCGGTCTAAAGTCGCATCTCCTTAGCAAGCTGGGTCCACCGAATTGCGTCTTGAGTTCACACCAATTCACAAGACTTAAAGGCTGCGTCCTGAAGTCCGCGTCCTCAACAACCAGCGGAGACCCGCGCGTCATTCTCGAGGAGTCCAGAACTGCGCCTCCATTGCAAGATGAAAGCCACATCTCCATCATAAACTCAATACAGCTTGAGTTTGCGCCCTATCAAGGCACCAGAGCCGCGTCTCTATTGAGCCAGTGCTGCATCCCCATCAACTAGCTGAGATCCATGCGTCATTCTTGAGTAGCCTAAGATCGCGTTTCCACTGCATTCTGAATTCTGCATCCTGACAGAATTAAGGGCCGCGTCTATGGATTCGTGTCTTTCCATAAGTATGAAGGCCGCATTTCCTTTACTGAAGAACACAAACTCGCGTCTCAAAATAACGCCTTTTTATCTTTAAGCCAGAGTCGCGTCCTTATCAAAAAGAAAGGTTCGTGCGTCTTCCTTGATGAGCCTGAACGGCGTCTCCAGTAATGAGTCAGAGTCGCGTTTCCCAGAATCACGTCTCCGCTACGAATGAGAGCCGCGTCTCGCTCAAAAACTCAGTTCAGCCTAAGTTTATTGTTCATAGTCGTACTCTATCAAAACGACTAAAGATTGCGCTTTCACAAACAGTCAAGGATTACGGTTATGAAAACTGAGTTCATCTATAGCCAGCAAAGAATCTCAAAGGATAAAGATGAGACAAAAATTTGAAGACTTTTATTATTTGACTCAAAAATGATAAAAAAAATACAGACACTCTTATTTGACAAATGAAGTGTTAAAAAAAAGGAGGACAATGCAAAAAGGAGAAGAAGGCTAATAATCCTGCTTCGTCAAAGAACGGATTTGTTCCCGGAGGCGATGCATCTCGTGCTGACGTGCCCTTTCAGCCTCCACCAGAGCTTGGACCCGCAGCTCTTTCTCAGACAAAAATCTCTTCGTAGCCAGTTGCACCTGAAGAGACTCCAACCTAGAGGAATGAGCAGAAAGGTTTTCTTGAACCTGTGTTCTGATAGTTTTCAGCTCTTCCAGCTTTTTTCTAGTAGCAATAAGTTTCTGCTCATTGGTCTCGATCAAGGCTTGCGCCCTGACAATGGTAATTCGAGCAATGATGATAACTTGCTCTGCATTCTGTATGACGATTTCAGATTCCTTGAAATCGCCAATCAGTCTTTGGTGGTCAGCTTGGAAATGCTAGAGATGGCGGGCCTCTTCAGCTATTTGCTCCTCCATCTCCTTTCGCTCATGTTCTTGAGCGGCAAGAAGCTTACTTAGTGTCGACCGAGCCTCATCCATTGAGCCAACATTTTTCAGGGTCTTGAGCTCCTTCAGGTGGCTCCGCAGCTGCTCAACCAGCATCAGGCACGCACTAGCCTGCGAAGGACTCCCAGTATGACCAATGTTCTCGATCTGATTTTCGAGAAGTATCCGCGCAAACTCGAAAGAACTACCCCCAGAAAGGATCAGGTCAACACAGGACCTCATGTAAGTAAAAAATTGTTGCACTATTTGACGTGCTAGCTCCTCCATGATGTCGTTACCTGGAGATAACCCTGCTGATGAACTCCCTGACCCCTTTTTCGTAACGGAATGAGAAATGGGGATCAGTTCAACTTGTGCAGGGGTGAGGCCGACAACAGGCTCGTCAGACACTGAGGTCGTCGCCAATACCTCCGGGACAGTTGTTGTCTTAGCAGCTTCCACAGCAACATAAGTAACATCAAACTCCACGGTACTGGGTTCCCCGGCCAAAATTTGAACTGTGCTATCTGTTGGCCCAAAGGCCCATCACTCTAGTTTTGATGATGATCAACTCATGTAGTTATAGTACTAATGATCTTGTGTTTAATTAGTCTCAGATTTGTGATCAAGATCTTTGTAGGTGTTTGGCTTCAACAAAGGATTTAAAGTCGAGTTTTGGAGCTAGCACGTGTTGATTCAAGAGCTTGTGCATCAAGACCACATCAAGTACTCAAGAGGAGTCTAGCTCATTGGATCATAGTTTGGACCAAGTCAAGAAGATGAGAAGATTTCAAAGAAGACTTGTGTCTAGGTTTGTTTGTTGTAAGATTTTATTTTTAGATAATATGTAAAGGATAGAATTAGTTGGTGGATTGCTCAAGTATTATATACACTCACACACAAGATTTATATGTGTTTTCATAAAAGAGTTTTCATTTTAGAAAAATACCGATTTGGTTTTTATGTCTCAAAATATGACATAAGTTTTTATCAGAACTTTATTTAGAGCTTAATGTCAAAAACATAGATATTTTATCATATATGTGTAGTGGATCATATCCATACACACTAAGCTTTAAAAGTGTTTAGAATATCTTGTTTTTATATTTGAAGCAGTTTTGAAAAAATCGGTTTTCAATTTGAAAAAATACGGTTTTTGTTTTAAGTCAAAATTTCAATAACACAAAAATAGTTCAAAATGTTTGTAACATGTTTTGATTTTTACTCAAACATGTTTGTATATCAAAGTATAATACTGAACTTATTTTTGTAGATTTTTAGAGAATTTATGGGATTTTATTAAAGGTAAAATGATAAGTTTTAAATCCTCAAAATAGTTGTTTTTGGCCTTCTGCCGGTCGACCGCACGGTCTACCGAGCCAGAGAGCCTTTGCTCTCTGGAAATGGCCCGGTCGACCGGGCGGTCGACTGCTGGGCCATTGCCCAGTTAGCGGTCGACCGGCCGGTCGACCGACCTTCCCAACGGTCGAAAAATCGACCGTTGGCGGTCAACCGGGCGGTCGACCGTCAGCAGGCAGACCTGCTGGCATGGCTTCCAACGGCCATATTTTGGAGCCTATATATATAGGGCTCCCCTGGACTGTTTTCTACAAAATTTTAAATGGGTTTTCAAGCTAGTTTTTGATACATCTTTTAGTGTTTATCTCCACTTGTTTAAGAGCCAAAATTGTCATATCAAAAGGAGAGATTTTCAAGAGTGTTTTGTAAAAGAGTTTTCTTGAATTTTTCACCACCAAATCAATCCAAGTTTTTCTCACACACTTGAGCTTTCCATTGCTAAATCTATCTTATAGGAGTGTTGTTGTGAGATTGTTTTTAGGTGATCAAAATGTTGTGATCACCAAAGACTTCATTCTTTGTATTTGAGGAGGCGGACTTACGAGTTCGCGTTGTTTCGAGTTCTACTGAGAGCTCGGTGTAGAGGTGTGACCTCGGCAAGCTTGCGTGCTTGCGATGTGTTTGTTCTTGTGGGAGCAAGTGAGGGGACCAGTGAGTCCAAGAGTTCTAGTGTGAACTCCTTGTAGGTGTTGAGGCACCGAGTAATCCGGTGGGATCGATTCTAGTGGAAATCCTTCATAGTGTTGAAGGCGGGGACGTAGAGCAAGTGTGCTCGAACCTCGAAACAAATCTCCCGTGTTTGCGGTTACTCTCTCTATCTCTCACTTGTCTTTATATCTTGCTTATGCTTATTGCTCATATCTCTTATATGCTTGATATATTGTGTGCTTAATTGTTATATGCTTGGGATTGGTTGCTCACACTTGTATTCAACCAAGAGAGCCATAGCGGCGCCTCAACTCTTATCTAGAGGAATCTTGAGGAGATAGTTCAGAGCTCTTCACATGGAATTCGACTACACTCTTAGGTTATACTTGGTGTGTTGTGCTTAAGAATTTTTAGTTTGCATTAATAGTTTAATTCCGCATTAATTCACCATAGCTAGTCACCTATTCACCCCCGCTCTAGGTGATTTCACTATCTTCTGCACCAATGCTTGCCGCAGGATTCTCTAATTGGGCTATCTCAGTGCCCTCTGCAAACCACAACATTAAATGTCAGTGATAATGATAAAAAGGAGAGTATCCAATGCGTTAGTATTCTCTTACCAAGTTGAGGATCTGAAGATGATAAATTCCTAGATAGGTCATGTAGGGAGGATGCCTCCCCGACCTCGATAGTTGCACCCTCTTGAGGCATCCCGGTAGCAGGAGCCCCAAGGCGCTCCTGCTGGGCCAACTCTTGGATCATCTCCTCAATATGAGAAGAAGTTGTGGCTTCATTATCGGCAGCCAACCCTGTAGAAGAAAGTTAAAAGAAGATGTTAAATCTCGTTCCTAACTTGATGGGAAATCGGTTCAGGAAGACAGAAAATACCTTCAGTAGCAGCAATCATTGCTATCGACGAAGTCGTCATAAGGTCGTATCACTGTATCTCTTCCTCTGAGATGTGCGAGAATTTGCTTGTGTCAGGAAGAGCGGGTTCGTCGTCAAAATCGACTTCCTCGCCTGAATAATATCCATGTTCTTCGGACGAGAAAGACGACAACTCAACACAGGAGGTCTCAGCAATCGAAACTTTACCGCTAAGGACCCCAGTAGTAGGGCTGGGACTGATAATCCGTGAGGCGGGCATCAATACACTGGGTGACCCAGGCTGCTGCACTTCCACCCTTCTCCCATGAGCTGAAGAAGACTCAGGTTGGGCCGAGATTCCCGGAATCTCAACGCCATCCTTCCCCACCAAGTCAACTTCGGGTCACTCGACCTCTTCAGCCACGACAGGTTCACCCGCGAGTTCCCCCTCTTCTAAGATCACGAGGCCCCTGCTGCGCTGACCGCGAAGCGAAGGACGGGGACTTCCTCCTCCTCTTCTTCTTTCTCCCCCTGCTCCTCAACACCAGAAAGAACTACTTTGGGCATCGAAGCTTCAACCCCCGATTCCCTCCTAGCCTTCTTCGGGATAGGCTCACCCTTGGAAGCAGAGCCGTGGGAACATTTGGACACAGCCTGCCGACTCTTTTTAGCGGGTTGCCCTTTAGGTGCTGCTGCCCTTGGTCCCATCCCTGCTTCCCCTCCTGTTTCCCTCTCGGCTGCCTGATACTTGTCCATACCTCGCATACGTTTGTTAGACTCCAACTTGTCCTTATAAGACGCCTTGATGCTCTTAATGCAAAAGGTATTTATCCCGAAACCAGGCATCCTACTAGCCAGGGAGTACCAGGTGTAGAAACTGAGGCTGGTATAATAATTAGGCGTCTTGTGAGGCAAGCTGAAGACAACTTTTGTCCCTCCAGCTACGCTGTAGTACCACGCCTGGGCACCTTCAAATAAATTCCCGCTGAAGCAGAGATCAGCGTTGGGGTTGCCGATATATAGTTGATCATAACCGATTTGCTAAGCGAAACGACTGGGCATGTAAGGCTCGATCGTACATGAATCCCCTTGCCGGAAGATCAGATATCCAGGCCAAATATTGATCAGCCACCAGAAGACTCCTGATGGCAGCCTTGTGAAATCATCTGGTCCCGCAAGATCGGCAAATTTATCTCCGTAAGACGCACCAGCAATCTCGGGGAAGCAACGATCGAGCTGATAGTTTGAAGCGTTCAGAATACACTTCCGAACAAAGAACATGTAGTAGTTAGACTAACTCGAATTCTTCAAGTTTTACACGAAGGGAACAAAACCTGCAGAAAGAGGCACCGCCGTCATCAGTGAAGGGCAGTGTATAACGTACCAGGCCATCAGGGACGTATATGGAAGCTCGATCTTGGGGTTAGGGGTCTTTACTCTCAGCTTTCCCTCCGAATCGACCACTGGCCTTCCCACAGAATCTACAAAGGCCTCCACTTGGCACATGCTTTTAACCAGAGCCCGTAATTCACTCTGAATTCCAGCTACTATCGCTGGAAGGAGAGCGATAGATTTCCCCTAGGCAAGCAAGACTGCCGGGTACACCACATTGGCAACAATTACTTCATGCGATAGCGTTGGCACCACACAACGCTTCAGCCATAGCATGAGGAAGCCTGCCAACAGAGCCCGGTCAGAAATGGAAACTCGGGCCTGGTGATGAAAATTTTCAAAGACCGTATCTGGTTTGAAAGTGTCCTCGTTCGATTCAATGGTGTAAGAGCTTGCAGAGGCATTGATCCTCTCAGCAATTTCCTCGTCAGCGCAAGGGGCCAGACTAGTCACTGGGCTATCTTTCTCATTTACGTCGTTGAACAGATAACTCACCCAGGATATCTGCTTGACACCCCTGTTCCTACAGGAGGAATCTGCCCGCAGATGTAGAAGTGGCAGAACACTTCCCAGTAGGTCTCATACACCTGAGGGTCCTCTTCTTTCAGGAGGTGAAGCTCCTCAGAAGTCGGGACGTATTCTTCATAAGGGGCATCTCCCATAACTAGCCCCGAGACTTCATACAGTTCATGAAGAGCGAGCCCCATCTCTCCGACTGGAGTAAAAAATGTGCCCGTCAGAGGATTATAGTGCTCCAGGACACCATAAAAATTGTGAGAACTTTATGGAGGCCATACTGTACGACCCTGACCGAGTGATATAACCCCACCTGTTGCAACAGAGCGCCGAGCTCGATAAGAACAAATCCAACCATCCTACCCCACCAACAGTGTTTTAAATGTCGGATATCGGGGAAATGTCGGATGTCATAATCAGATGTCGGATTTCGGATTTCAGAGATATTTCGGGGCCATCTTATAAATTTCGGACGTCATGACAGGTAACAAATATATATCCTAAATGTCTTAAATAATGTAATCTTAAAATTCTTATCAAGGTAATATATACACAACTTATACAAAATTACATAAATATGTTTATGATAGGTATACTTGTCTTAATATTTTGCATACACTCACAACTCATTATAGAAATTTCTCAATTGTTCCAACTTTTCAGACCAACCAATACATTAGATTTTTCCTGAAATGTTAGCCTACATTTTTCGAAATAGCGGCCAACATTTCGCTGAAATGTCGGCCGACATTTCGGATTTTACCCAAAATGTCGGCCGACATTTTTCAAAACGCCATATCAAATGAGGGTGGGGATGTCGTGGCGGTGAGGGCTTGAAAACGAAATGTCGGACGACATTTCGGAAATGTCAGCCGACATTTAAAACACTGCCCACCAGGATTTGTTGGTAGAATGGACCCATCCGAGCGGACGAAAATTGACGGGAAAGTCACCTCTAACTTTTGAAAACTGATTGATGAAGGTGGCGCCAAGCTGAGGGGTTTCTCCTTTTGGGTACTCAGACCTGACTAACCTGGAAAATAAACCGAAGACATCTTTTCCATGGCCAGCAGAGTGTACTTCTTTGGCACCTAATCTGCCAAGAGAGACGCCAGAGATAAATCGGGAAAGATCCTATCCATCGCACGGTGAACGGACACGTGCTGAAGATAAGACAAGGGATACATCCTCTCCATATTGGGAAGAAAGAACCTCATGTCCCCTATCTGACGGAGCCACTTATAATCTCCGTCATGCAGAATCCTATCATCCTCGTCAATGGCATCACCGAAGAGGAAAAAGGCTTCCGTAACGGAGTGCGAGAATCCGTCTCGAACAGTCCATCAGAGATAATCTCCTGAAGGGTCACTATACTGGCCTTGGAGATTCTCTCCTTTCGCTCCTTTGATTTACCAGTAGTCACAGAAGCAGTTCTCTGAAGTGCGAAGGTCAGATTACGATCGGCGCCACCTATGTGTCCAAAGTAGCACTTCTTGGACAAGGGGTTGGAAGAGTGTCACACTGCAGAGAAGACAACAATTAGTCAGGAATCTGAAAGAAAATGGCTAGATGTGCGAAATTCAAACGCAGAAATGAATTCAGACGCGGAAGTCAACCAAATCCGCGGCTAGACTAAAAAATGCGAGGCTTGCATGGAGCCCGCAGTTCAAAATCCATAACTTAAAATTTTTTCTAAGAGTCGGACTCAGACGCGAGAATCACTAAAACTTGCGCCTGATTTGAAAGACGTGAGGATCATAGGAAGTCTGTTTCTGAACTCCCCACACTTAGAAATATTCTGAGCATTGAGTCCAAAACGCAAGGTTCAACGAGTCCCGCGTTCAACAAACAGATACGGACTCAAGTTGATGAAGCAAAAACGCAGAGGTCGCCAACCCGCGTCTTGCCTACCAATTCAAGAGCTGCGTTTGAAGATTAAACACGGGCATGAGTCTCGCATTGGCGGTTCACATTCAAAAGAGACTTAAGAGTTAAAAGAACTCTGTAAGCCTCTTCAATGGCAAAACCAGATCAGATGGTTCTACTACCTGAAATGGGGGCCTCATGCGTGGAAGAACTACCCATTTGAATCTCCGGAGCGACAGCGCTCGAGGACGAGGAAACGGGTTTGGTCTTTGGTGCCATTTCGACCGAAAGATCAGTGTTGAAGACGGTGAAAGTAGAAAAAGCTTCAAGTTTTTCTTAGCCCTAGATATAATGCTCGGCGAAGAAGAAGAGTCTAATGATAACTCTTGAAAGACTGTTGTCTTTTATAGGCACAGTGATCCGCAGAGATACGCGGCGCATGACTCGAGGCCTAATCCCCACCCGACGTGTGGCGTGCGTCTTAAATGCGACGCGAATTTCGCGAGTCAAAGGAAAGACGTCCCTTTAACTCCGCCAGACATGTGGCAACGCGCCCAAAACGCGGACTCGCGCTTAACAAAAACCGCGTCCCTCTGAAGGTCCACGCCTCTTCAGCAAGGCCAAAGCCGCGCCTAGTCAACAGAGTGAGAGCTGCGTCTTCACTTCAAAGATCGCGTCCCTCCAGGAGCTGCGTTTCTTCAGCAAACTAATAGATGCTTTCCCACTCCAAGTGAGGACTGTGTCCCTAGAGCAACATGACCCCTGCGTCTACAAGACTTACATTCAGTCTTTACTTCTGCAAATCAGTTCAACAATACACTGGCACAAGCAGACGACTGTTTATCCCTGGTTCGACAGTACACCAACAACCAGCTCATGGCACTGAGGAGGTCTGGACTGCGTATCTGGACACTCACCACGATTATCTCTGGTGGCTTCAAAGGGTTTTACAGTACACTCACGAAGACCACATTCCGGATAGGATCAAGCTCAGAGTATCTCAAATGATTGTCAGTTCAATCATGAGGAGTATGAATTTAATCAGAGTCCAAAGTATTTCGAAATCCGTCCCAGTCAACCGCGGAATATCGAAAACTTTGGAGGGGGTTCTGTAGGCTGTCTAAAAATCACTGAAGACAAGTCGGTAAAAAGCAGAGTCCAAGCTCCAGACGCAAAGTTAATCATCACCACCAGCGCAGCACCAAGACGCGAGGGTTGAAACTCGCGTCTTGACATCACTGCAAGGAGCAAGACGCGAAGGTTGAAACCCGCGTCTCAGCATTATTGCAGTACCAAGACGCAGAGTCCAAAGCCCGCGTCTCACGTGAAGCTTGACGCAGAATTAGAAGCTCGCGTTTCTCAAGCATCACCTCAATGGCAAAACGCGAGGCCCAGAGCCTGCGTCTCGGTTATAACTGCCCTCGTTACTGGGTCAGTTACTGCCCACGTAATAAGGGAGTTAACCCCCCATTATGGAGTGTTTTTAGGGGACACGTTTACCCCCTGAAACCTCTATAAATAACCCAGTTTGCTATGGAAGAGGTCAGAAAAAGTCGAAAAATTCTTGGTCAAAAGAACTTCGGTTGTAAGCCGTAGAAGCACCAAGACCTCCAACTAAAAAAGAAAGAGAGAGGTCAACTCTTCTAATAACTTGCTGCGTACAAGTTCGTTTTTACCTACAATCTCTTTGAGATCCTTGGTGGATAGAAGCTGTGTTACTTCGTCTACTATCCGAAGAGAGGATTCCCAAAGGTCCTGACGTTCACCTGGTCAACGAAAAACAAGATTCACTTTCCATCGCCACATCAAGAACCCGGCATTAAACAAAGGGGAGATTTAAGCTTGAATATCTCCCCTCTCTTGTAAGAGGATTATTGATCCGTTATAATTTTCTTTACAATCAAACAAAGAAGTTACTCCTCGATCTTCAATTTTCCCCACCAAACAGTTAGCTCACAACCCAATGGCTTAAGATTCAAGTTAAAGTGGTTTTGTGACAATCTACAATGATCCGAATGCAGGAGTGGAGCTCACTTGTCTGCTACTTTTGTTGCTTGCATTAAAAGCTGCATCCTCAACAATTTCTTAAAGCAAACTTGGATTTAAAAAACTCAGTATCAACCATCAATATGTTTTTTAGTATCCATATCGAATCGTCAATATCGGACACATTGGCAAAATTGGCCCCGATGTACCCGATACGAAATTGCCGATGTGTATTAAAATTGGCTGATATTTAAAAGCATGAAGCAAACCAAACAATACTGTGTTGGCCTTCCGTTTCAAGCTCATGGAACTGAAAATCTAGCTATGGCATGTACTTGGTGTAAACTTGAAATACTCGTTATCTGTTGAGTGGATTCTTTTAGACCTCATATCCATATAGATGCTTTAGTAAATATATAGTGTCTGCTTTCTGTTCTCTCAGAAATATGCTATATGAGTATATTAGAAATGTTAACACCTTATGTTATTCACTAGCTTGTTATGAGAGTAAAGCTCTTACTCTGGAAGTAAGTTTCATGTGAAAGTTCAGTTCCAGTTAGAGACATGCTGGCCAATTTACAAACTAAGTCTTTCTGAACATTTTTGTTTATATTTTGTTTACCAGGCAGTTCTGGAAACAGTAGCAAGAGTTACATCAAAGAAAAATGACAGCAACGAGGAGAAGTATAGCTTCTGCCATGTGGACCATATATGTTTAAGATTGTGTACTTTGTGGAAATCATTTATATGGCTGTGGTCATTGGTTTAGTGGTTTTATCTTGTTGAATTAGTGATCACAGTTCCGTACTATTTGTTCTTCTTTTAATAGGTCATTTCAGTTTCATGATGTTTTTCATTTGGATAATGAGCACGGACAAGAAGACATCCCAGTCTTGATAGATCGCAAGGTACAATAGGATTTTTGCATGCGATCTGTAACATGTTAATTTATTGCCGACTTTGTGAATCCACCACCTATTTGTTATTTGTTTAAATCCATTGGGTAAAGCTAACCTATTAGTACATGAACGTCTATCTTTTCAGGATAATGTCTTTATCATATCAAATCCAAAGTCAAAGTATCCTGTATTAAAGTTGGATCTAAGGTATGCCTTCTGTGGTGGTGCTATTATCATCAAGGTACTTAATTTTCTGCATGACAAATATTGACTTGTTATTGTTTTACAGGTTGATATCTGATCTTGTAGTGGTCATTGTGTCTGCAACTTGTGGTGGCATTGCCTTTGCCTTTGCTGGACAACCGGTCTGTCTTGGATGAGATACATAATAATTTTGCAATTAAATGCATTTCTTTGATAAAGTTAGAGAATTTTGTCCTTGGCATTTAGCTTATAAATCATATACCACCACCCTTCCTCTTGAAAAGTTTGGGTTAATGTTTTTAAAAATTATTGCAGGTGCTCACTGGTTATTTACTTGCCGGATCTATTATTGGACCAGGAGGTTTTAGTTTTGTTAGCGAAATGGTGCAAGTAAGGTGCCTTTACTTTAAACTATGATAATACTCCTGTTTATCCAAGATAGGAACATCCTGCAGCTCCTATGTTGATTTCCTTGTTCTATTATATTATGCTAGGCCTTTATATGTTACATATTACTTCTTTTGGTTCTTGGTAGACTGTCCATTGAAGTTTCACATATAACAAAGAATGATTTTGCAACAACTCTCTCGTAATTATAAGATATTGTATCATTGTAGAGAGTACATGCAGTCCTTTAAAGTTGCAACCATCGTTTTGGTGTCTTATGATTTGGATTTTGATAAGATTGTACTACAAATCTTAATGTTGATAAATCTGAGAAGGAAAATTGATATGATATCTGCATATTGTTATTCTGAATATGAAAAAGGCCTATAACAGTTCTCTCTTTACTGGAGCAGTTCCATACTTGCATAATAAATCAGGATATTGGAGGATGGAATAAAGAAGCTTCACACCTATTACATTACGGACAAGATTATATTATGATTTAGAAAATGTAGTTTATATATATTTTGGTGCTAAATGTGCTAGTGAAGTTCATGCTATTTAAGATTACCTGTTTTATTAAGAAAACCCTCCAATTCTAAGAAATTTTGTACTTCTACAATAAACTCCAGAAATTTAGATCAGATGGACTGTGCTTTTGCATGTATGCTACTTAATTGCAAATTGGCAATAACTGCATGAAATGTAAACATTTGCGTATATGTGTGGATACTATACACACCCACATAAAAATACGTCGGTTTAGCGCGATTGCTTAAAGAAAATATTTTAAGTGTGGATACTCTTATTTCAAAATTTCAACAGATATTCCAAATAAAAAATATGCCTTATGGGATATGATCTACATCATCTACATCATGTAGAAACCAAAAACCTACTTTCTTTTTTTTGAAAAGATTTTATTTGCTTATGCATTGAGTGATAGCAAGAATAATATTTCAGAAAACATGAGGAGTAGCATAATTTCTGGCCACTTGATGAATAGGTAAAATGGTAAAGTTTCCCTATTAGTTTCGAACAATTTTATTGTTTTAATATGAGGCTTCACAAATCTGAATTTGGATATAATCCCCCAAGATATTGAACCTATTTGTTAGGAGTCAGCCCAAAAAAAAAAAAGAATATCCTGTTAGTTCTGAGTCATCTAAGTTGACCAAAATACTAACCCCACCCCCACCCCGCCCCCAAAAAAAAGAACGCGCACACACACACAAAGAGGGGGGGGGGGGGGGGGCTACTTACCCACCCCAATTTAAGCACTGAAGAACTCAAGTTCATTGAGAATCTGATACTATTGCAGCTTCTTAGCAGTCACTGGAGTAGAAGAATCATGTAGGACCTGTTGCTCAAGAAGCTGCTAATGGGGATCGCTCTAGTTATTATTTAGCAGTCTTCTTTTAGTTGTTTTTGTTTTATTTGGTGTGTTTATTAGTCCCACATCGGTTATGATGGAGAAGTCTTCTTTGTAAGAGGCCATATACGGCCAAGAGTTGTAGTTGTTTAAGGAGACGATGATGAATTAATTAAACTCCTTTTTGTTGAAGCATGGTGATTTGCTTTACAATTTTAATCTTTGCATGGTAATGTGCAGATTGGGAGAGAGATCTCCTGGGTGCTGAAACCTGAATCTATCTTTATCCCCTAAATCTTAAATTTCTTTTCCCCTTTTTTTCTTTTCCCGTTTCCGTTCTACATCAGTTTGGTATCAGAATAAATCTTTTGGTTCAGTTGATTTAGAAAACCTTTTGGCTTTGCAAATTAGTTGTTGCTTTGTTTTGAACCTTTGAATGGTGATGTATAGAGTGAGAGAGAGAGATTTCCTTGGTGTTGAATTCAAAACCAAATCTTTATCATCTTCTTTTTTAAACCCTAATTTCTTTTCCTCTTTTCTTCTTCCCCCGTTCTGTTCTACATCAGCTGCTGATTGTTTTGGCTTGCCACATAGCTACTGCTTAGCAACAGTTTGTGCTGCCTACTTTCTACGGAACAAAGACGTTGATATAATTTATGAACATGCATAAATTCATACATAAACTGATGATTTCTCCAAAGTACTCCATACTATAAGGATCAATTCACATAAAAACTGGTAAACTCAAAATTATTTCACAAACAAACTATTGTTGTGTTCTTTCCTGCTTTTTTCATTCTCTTCTTCCTTTCTTTCTTATTTGCTTCCACACAAAAACCGTTTCAAAGAAAACTATCCAGGCATTCCGCTACCCTTTCCATGTTATTTATATTCATCCCGCACAAATATGATCTTTCATATTCACATTATAGAGCACTAACATTTAGACTTCATTAACTTAAGGAGTGAAAAAAAGGTTGGCAATCCCTTCCTCCATGGTATATTAGATTTCATATCGTCTTAGTCTTTATTGCTGCATTTAATATTGTCTTCTACCACAATGCTGGATTGAAAGTCATCTTCCTCTCTTCTTGCAAGAGGAAAGGGGGAAAGAGGAGATGAGAAGACATGAGAGGAAAGAGTTAAGGGGAAAAGAAGGGTCAGATTAGGCTTTTCACACCCTTAGACTAAACCATGGTTTAAAAAAAGGATTAGACATGAATCTTGTAGGGCACCACAATGTGGGGAAGGACTAATATTGAAGTATGAAAATTGTTAGGGACTAACATCCAAAAAACTGACAGTAAAATAGTCAAACACTGATTGTTAGTTTGTAAGTAATTTAGGTGATCTAGATAACAACACACATGCACGCACAACAATAATATGTTTGTGTTCTATGTATGTGCATGTATGTATGCATTATGAAGAAATTATGTAGCTATTATGATGTGGACATTCGGAACTGAAGAAGGCAAAAGCACGCCAATCTAGATTGATTCATGCAGTCTTATGTATTTTTCCTTTTATTTGTGTTTTCATTTTAGTAGGAGTTGAAAATTGTATTTTTCTTTGTCGTAGTTTAGTCCTGCATCAGGTATATCTGGAAAATGAGACGTGTAAAGTCTACAATAGACTCTTGGACTGTTTGAAATTTTTAATGAAGAATTTGGAATTAAAATTAATTTGTGTGAGATTTTTATCTCAAATTTAATTAGGATTTATTCCTATTTATCTTTAAAAAAAACTAACCCTATTATATTTTCTCTCTCCTCATTTTTTTTTCTTTCTTTTTCCCTCTCACCGCCGCCGAACTACCTCGCACCCATCTTCTTCCTCTTTTTCTCCCTGCAACCTGCACCCTTTTCTTCCCTCCTCCCTTCCTCTCTATCTTTCTCTCGTTCTCTCCTCTCCCTCACAACAACCAAAGACCCAACCCTCTTCCTCATGGCAACATCACCTCCGCGACCTTGACGCTTCAACGTCACTAACACTCAACCATGCGGACTCTACATTCTCTTCTCCCTGCTCGGCCGCCTGCCCTCAACCCTCGACCGACATCAACCATGACATCAAGATAACATCTCGAGTTCAAATCAAACTTGAGGTCTCGCGGGCCTCAACAACTCTGCCACCATCATCGTCAACAAACCTCGACTCTACCCGACAGCACGCCCCGCCACACCACCTTCCCCGACATCTACCTCCTCACGCCAGTGTCTCCATCGTCGATGCCACCTCGGTCTCCATTATCGACGCCACTCTGCCACTACTCTGTCATCTTCATCCTCTTCCTAAGCCCCAACGACGCCGCTTGCGCCACCACCCATGCAGACCTCCTTTCTTCCACTCATGCTTCGCCGCCGCCGCCCCACAGCCACCAGCATTGTCATCGTCTCCTTGAATTCAAGTTGGGTTTAATTCAAACTCGTATCCGACCCGCTCCAAAGGCCAACCCGAGATCGACAACAAAAGAAAGAAGACGGGTTTCAGTTATAAACCTGCTTGCTACAGTGTACTCGACCCTACCCGTTTGCTACAGTATACCCGACCCTGTGCTACAATAACGGGTTCAGTGCAGACAGACCCATAGTGCACACTCGTTTTCAGCCCGTAACTTGCACATCCGGAGTCCGATTCGGGCGATCTTCAAGCCGTTGCGTTCGTGACGACGAGATCTACACGCTGACATCCTCTTCAGATCGCTGAGATCTATGTGATCATCAGTAGGTAATTTTCTTAACTCGGTCTCTTATTTGTGAGTTTGTATCTGTACTCTATTACTTTATTGATATAATATGCTGCCACAGATAATGAGATTGTGGGATCATGATATATCCTATAATTGCTAGTCATCAGTATTACATGCATAATTGTGCCATCGTAACGTAGTATGGCATCAGTATATTTGAGATTAGAACGGTACAATTGTGATTGCGTCATTTTATTGAAATCCATCAATCTCAATATTAGTTTTAACATTTTCCTATCCAAGATCGTTTTGTTAGTGAAGTGTTGCGAAGTTTTGTTTTATCACTGATTTCTGATTCACACAAGCATCATGTTTCACATCAATTTGATATTAGAGCACGATTTAGGTAGGAAACTTGCATACAGTTATTAGGAGTCTCACTTTTTTTTTGCATAAAATATTTAAATAAATTGTATTGTAATATTTCTGCATTCATTTAGGTCTTGTTTTGGTGCATGCCCACCGTAGCGGACACCCATATTTGCTAGGATAGTCTAGTGAGTCAGGCAATACATCTATAGATCCTCAACAATTTTCCACATCGCTCGCTGCTATACAAACTCAGTTAGAAGCTCTGACCTCCGTGTGGACTCAACTAGAACCCCTGAGCCAAACTGTGACTAGATCAGAGATAGGTTAGGTAGAGTCAAGACACGCCTCGAGAACCGCAATGAGCGTGAAAAAGAACGTGATCGGGTGGTATCATACCGGTGACGCGGTGAGCAGGACCTTGATAGCCAATACTTGAAAAGCATCAAGATCGATGTCCACACCTTTGATGGACATCATGATCCACAACTTTTCCTAAATTGAATACAACTCAATAAATACTTCACATAGTACGATCTCACTGAGTTTAGAAAAGTTAAGTTTGTCGCGAGGAAGCTCACCGATCAAGCTAGTGAGTATTGGACCAACTTAGTGAACATGCGTGCAACTCATAATCAAGAACTGATTGATATATGGCGTACTTTAGTCCCACATCGGGTATATCTGGAAAATGAGACGTGTGCAATCTATAAATAGACTCTTGGACTGTGAATTTTTTAATGAAGAATTTGGAATTAAAATTAATTTGTGTGAGATTTTTTATCTCAAATTCGATTAGGATTTATCCCTATTTCTCTTTAAAAAAACCTAACCCTATTATATTTTCTCTCTCCTCCCTTTTCTTTCCTTTTCCCCTCCCACCGCCGTCAAATGACCCCACAACCATCTTCTTCCTCTTCTTCTTCTCCCTGCAACCTACACCTTTTCTTCCTCTCTCTCATTTCTCTCCTCTCCCTCACAACAACCAAAGACCCAACCCTCGCCCTTAAGATAACGGCACCCCCGCGACCTCGATGCTCTGACGACCACCAACACCCAATCGCACGGCCTCTACATCCTCTTCTTCTCCCTGCTCGGTCGCCTGCCCTCAACCTTCGACTTCACCGGCATCAACCACGACATCAAGACAACATCTCGAGTTCAGATCAAACCCGAGACCTCGCCAGCCTTGACAACTCCACCATCACCGTCGACAAACCTCGACTGTACCCGATAGCACGCTGCCTGTCACTCCACCTTCCCCGACATTCTACCTCCTCGCATCGGTGTCTCCACCAACGCCGCCACCTCGCCACCACTCCCTCATCGTCTTCATCCTCTTCCTAAGCCCCGACGCCGTTGCCTGCTCCACCGCCCGCGCATACCTTCTCTTTTCCACCCATGCCTCGCCACTGCTACCCCAGAGCCGCCATCAATCCACCAGCATCGTCATCGTCTCCTTGAATTCAAGTTGGGTTTAATTCAAACTCGTACCCGACTTACTCCAAAGGCCAATATGAGATCCACAACAAAAGAAAGAAGACAAGTTTAAGTTATAAAGCCGCTTGTTATAGTGTAGCTGACCCTGTGCTACAGTAACGGGTTCAGTGCGGACAGACCCGTTAATGCACTCTCATTGTTTTGAGCCCGTAACTTGGACATCCGGAGTCCGATTCCGGCGATCTTCTAGCCGTTGCGTTTGTGACAACGAGATCTACATGTTGACATCCTCTTCAAGTCGCTGAGATATCTGTGATCATCAATAAGTAATTTTCTTAACCCGATCTCTTATTTGTGAGTTGGTATTTGTCCTTCATTATTTTATTGATTTAATGTACTGTCACAAATAATGAGATTGTGAGATCCTGATATATCCTGTAATTGTTAGTCATCAATATGGTATGCATAACTGTGCCATCTTAACGTAGTATTGCATCAGCATATTTGAGATTAGAACTGTACAACTGTGATTGCGTCATTTTGTTATAATCCTTCTGTCTCAATATTAGTTTTAACTATTTTCCTATCCTAGATCGTTTTGTTGGTGAAGTGTTGTGAAGTTTTGTTCTATCACTGATTTTTGATTCACACACGCATCACGCTTCACATTATATTATATACTAAAGACTTACCTAATGAATATTCTATGTGGGGCTATTCATTTGCATACTCTCTCCGTTTAGGGTATGCGTCCTCATCATACTAACACTTCACTAGGTGATGTGGGATTCAAGAGGTTACCCCCATGTATTCTAGAGGTGTCTCCCACATCTTTGTGTGGCATGACACTTTACTTCATGTAGCAGTTAGTTTCATTTGTCACTTAACTCCACACACTTCAGACTAGTGCTAGCTTTGGTACCATATGTAATCTCCCGAATAAATTTCCGGTCCCTCCCTAAAAACTGCTTGCTATGATTAATTTTTGAGTTTATGGGAACTATTATATACTATAACCTTTCCCAATAAATATTTCATGTGGGACTATTCACTTTAACTTGGACTATTACAAATCATTTCTATTTATTCTATATTTATGTTGTCTGTGTAATGTTGTTGAGTCAAACGCTTTTAGTATAATTACATTTTAGGTACATGAATCTGACATATAATGTTGATACCATACATAAGTCACTAGTGCTTCAACTTGCAGGTTGAGACAGTAGCTCAGTTCGGTGTAATTTTTCTTCTTTTTGCATTGGGACTGGAGTTCTCAACAGCAAAAGTATGTCCTGTAATTACCTACTTTTCTTCTCAAACTGGCAAAGACATTGAACTTCAAGTTTATTTAGGCTTTAATGTTAAATGTCTATTTTTTTCCCCTTTTCTCTAGTTACGCGTTGTTCGGGCAGTTGCTGTTCTTGGAGGGCTACTACAAATTTTCCTGTTTATGTGTTTGTGTGGTGTAATTGCCTCGGTATGTTCCAGATTTCCAGTTCATAATTTTGCATTAACCAACTTGCAAACTTTTATTAAGTTAAAGACGAACAAGAAATGTTTCTTTGATTGGTATCTGTATTTTAGGGTTTGAAGCAAATACGTTCTGAAGGCTGAGTTTGCTTGATGTTTCTTAACTGGTCAAATCCAGTCCATAAGAAAATATTGACTAGTGAAAATTTCTAACACTTGTTTATATAGTAAAGCTATTTTATGATAATGTTTCCCAGCATCCATGTGTAAACACAAGTTTTCTGATTCAAGTCTTTAACTGCCAGATATAGTGGCTAGGTAGATCAAGGTCAGGTTCAGTTAGATACTATTATCTCTAAGTTTGAGACTGATTTTGTAGACTAGATCTGAACTTTTGAATTTAGTTTAATTATATCTAACAGTGCCTCTTTGGGTCTGAAAGACTGAATAAATGATCTTTCTTTGCTACATCGTTACTCTACTCGTGATTCAATACATGTACTAGCCCAATTTACGTTTGATGATAGTCGAACTATTTATTTGGAGTTTCCTTTTTTGGGCCTTTTTGTGGATGTCTAATAGCAATGTTCTGCTAATATGTATAATATGTTATTATAATAATTATATCTCTTCAAGTGTAGTCATATTATGCATTGGGAATCCCCTTTTCAACCATATAAATGCATTGTTTTTGCAGTTATGTGGGGGCAAAACTAAGGAGGGAGTATTTGTTGGCGTACTCTTGTCAATGTCATCTACAGCAGTGGTATGTTCCAAGCGCAGTTTTGTCTTTAATAGTTTGGCAGATTGGATAGCTCAGTGTGAGACTTATTGCATGGGATGCTGATGTTTGTTTAGTTATAGTTATGATATATATGAATATGTTTGGTAGCTTGCATATAAGATTATTTATTTGTTATCATGTGATTATGGGTTAGTTTTTTTAGTGTCTATTCCTTAGTGAGTCTCAGTTGCTAGGAGCAACTGCAACTTACAGTTCCTTGTTGGTTCTGGGGTTGAGAAATTTTATTTTGTAGTGTGCTAGGTGATCGAGGGAGATCTTCATGCATCAAAATAAGGTCCAACATAACCTAACTTCCAGGGAGTACCAAAAAGTATCAACTTTCATCAATTATTAAGTCAGGGTATCAGTGTGTCCAGATCCAGTCCAGGTTTAAGTCAGAGTTGAAGTCATATTGTAAGAAGGATTTTGAGTTTGAATTCTGATGGATTTTTTAGAAAATTTTGGGAAGGAAACATTTTGATGTAATCTGACTAAGCGTAGGAGTCCTAAGCTAGTAAGGAAGGGAGAAAATTCCATCTCTTTCAATAGAGAACTCTTGATTGTGAAACAGAGTCAAAAGATCAGTAAACAATATATTTCCTCAACAAAAACTCCAAAACCCTAGAGCAGAAAAAACATCCCACTCTAAGTAAAACCTTGGAGAAACTAGGAAAAACCCAAAATCCACCTTGGAGAAACTAGGAAAAACCGAAAACCCTTGAAGAGATCGAGGTCAAGTCTTGTACTAAGAGAGATGTGAACAATAGAGCAGGGAGAATAGTAAATCTTCCTCTCCATTGCAATCATTTGCAATTAATAAACACAATTGAGAGATGGGAATTTCCCACTCTCACCATAAAAACCCTAATTTCTGCAATTTTTTGCATCCATGTTAAGTGGATGGGAGTAAGCGATCTCCTGTCTGATCAATTTATAGATCACTATGTTCGAGTCTTGCATGTCTGTATATGAGCCTTTTGTAACACTTGATTTAAAAGAAAAAAAAAAAATGAAGATGGTTAAATGTTTACAACACAACAATAAAGCTGCTCCAGTTTTATTTCAACCAGGATTGTCTGTTGCTGAAGCATATCTTTGTAATTGGTTTAGAAATCAAAGATATGTGATCACTGTGATGTTTACAGATTCAAAAGTAATATATTTATAGTTTGATACTTTCCTTTTGTTTCGGCTGATGCACCATCCTGGAATCCACCAATTCTGTCACCTCATTCATTGACCCCATAGTCATAGTCTTCATATTCTTTGCCTCTTTCCTCTCCTTCAACTTATATGCTCTTTGAGAAAAGAATGAGTTCCTTCCCACTTATTACCTTTTCATTTTTTTCCCCTCGCCCATTAAAATACTCAAGCTTACTGTCCTACTTTTTTAAGTCTAAGCTCTGTTGCTTCAAACTCCTGATATAGATCTTTTCTTCTTGTTATGCAGCATAAGTTCAACCAAAATTGAGTTTTCTTATAGAAAAAGTCTTGAGGAAAGATCTTAAAGCTCAAAACTGATATTTGAATGCAAGTTACTGATTTCATATATTTCTTTCTCTCATTTACAGGTGTTGAAGTTTTTAATGGAAAGAAACAGTATCAATGCTCTACATGGGCAAGTCACAGTTGGTACCCTAATTCTCCAGGTAAGAAGATTTACTGCCTTCATTAGTTGACAGATCACTATCAAAACAAAAAACAAAAAAAAAAATCCTTTAGTAAAATTTATGAACCATAAATATTATTAAATTGTTGAGCGTCAAAACTAGTACATTTTTATTCTGGATGACGCTGCCTTTGTCCCTTAGGATTGTGCTGTTGGCTTGCTTTTTGCTCTGCTTCCAGTGCTGTGTGGCACTTCTGGTGTACTTCAAGGAGTCATATCAATGACCAAGTCGTAAGTGGTGCAACTTCTCTTACATTTGTTCATTGTCTAGCAACAGTCCTTATCACTGAAGTATGTGAGGTTTGTGCTCAATTCCTTTGTTCAACTGATATATTATTTTTTTATAGTATTTGGCCCCTAAAAGGGATCAGAACTTTAGGTCCTCTGGAAATCCCTTTCCTTGATACCCCTATTCTCCCTTCATCCGGACTAAGACCGGAATTCACATGAAGTTTCCTGCTATCTTGAGTACATAGACTGTGTTGGCCCTGTTGGGTTTTGCTTTATATTAATTATTTCCGAATGATATTTTTGTCATTGATGTTCTTTCAACAGAGAATTCTTTTTCCATAAATCATTCTATCATCTGTGACAGTTCTTTAACCACAAGGTGTTAACTATCCTGTATCATCCATAGTAATGTATCATCCACAGTTACGAGGCAGGACGTGAGGGCAGGATAAGATAGGTGATACAAATACAGGATACGCAACCCTTGAAAGTTGGGAAAATGTGTTTAGGTAATAATATACATGTGTTTTAGTATATATTTATGTACACACACATGTACATTATGTGTATACGTATTTTTGTTTTTTGGGGGGGTGTGTGTGAATATCGATGAGCAGTCATTTTAAGTACTTGGGTTCTATTATCCAAAAGGATAGGGAGATCGATAGTGATGTCAACCATAGGATCCAAGCTGGATGGTTGAAACAAGAGTTTTATGTAATCGTAACATTCCGTTATGGCTGAAGGGAAAGTTTTATCGGACTGCTATTAGGCCAGTTTTGTTATATGGCACAAATAATGGGCTATAAAAAGACATCATACCCAGAAGATGAGTGTAGCAGAGATGCGCATGCTTCGTTGGATGTGTGGTAACACGCGGAGAGATAAGGTGAGAAATGAGGATATTCGTACTAAGATATGTGTAGCCTCGATAGAAGAGAAGATGAAAATCGCCTACGATAATTTGGTCATGTGCAACGTAGACCTACAGATGCGCCAGTCGAGCGAGTAGAGCATATCAATTTAGGGCAAGTTAAAAGAGCGCAAGGGAGACCGAAGAAAACATTGATGGAGGTAATATGACAAGATATAGAGGCTAAAGGTCTTAGTGAAGGCATATTGCTCGATAGGGATGAGTGGAGAAAGCTGATCCATGTGCCCGGTCCGGCGTTATTCTCTTTTGGTTCATGTAGCCTACCCCAAATACTTGGGACAAATGGCTTAGTTATTGTTGTTGTGTGTGCGTGTGTGTGTTTATATTTATTCTCTTTATTTCTTTAATCAAAATTAATATATAATATATGTTTTTAAAAGTTTTTCTTCTATTGAAGGGAAAATAATTTATACCAAGCGCTTCCAAAGAAATATATATTCATTTATAATTTCATAAAAGATTTTGCCAGTGTATTGTAGCTAAAGTATCATTTTTCCATGCACTTTCTGATAAGTTCCACCCAAATAACAAATTTTTGAGTAATAGTATCCTATAAGTGTCAAAAGTGGAGTCCTATGATTTTTCCCATGGAGTACGATACCAATGTCTGAAACCAGTTCCCCTGACATTAGTGTCTCTCGTATATAAAGTGTCCAGTAACTGAGGTATCATCCTGATTGGATAAAGTGAACCTGACCATTTTATACACTACCGGACCACTTTTCCTGATAAATAAGGTTTTGGTTTTATTCAAAGTTTATTTCTTGTTGGGGGTTTGTTTGTGGTGGGGGGTGTGGGTGTTTGGGGGGGTTGGAGGGGTGAATAGGCTCCTGTTGTATCATTTGTTTTATGATCTAGTTGGAGCTGCAATTGTGCACGACAGCAACTACAAAATTTGCATGGTGTACTGGTGTCCCACATTTGGTAAAGAAGGATACTTATATTCATATTCTCATATGCTGCTACATTTGACCAACATCGTGTATGGTGTACTGGTAGTGTCCCCACATATATTTAAGCTTGTTATCATCTGTTTTGTATTTAATTCTTTTTATGTTCAAATTTTTCTATGGGTTCTCTAATTCCTCATAAATATCTTTGTTGTTAAACTGAAAATTTCTGATAATATTGCATTTCTGAATCTTGCCACCAGGTTAATCACGCTTTTTTTTTCTTGGCTATCCTCTCTATACTATCCCGTACTTGCGTACCTTGGTTTCTTAGGCTGATGATAAGCCTTTCGTCTCAGGTATTTTTCCATTGACAATGAGATATCCAAGTAAAACCCCTTTCATCTTAGGCAGTGTGTCTGTGCACGCATGCACATCTGCACTCACATGCTTATGTGCTAATGAGTATATTATCATTAGTTCAATGTTTTAACTGGCATGTTATTTTTGCAGACCAATGAACTCTATCAGTTGGCATCAGTCGCATTTTGCTTATTAGTTGCATGGGTTAGTACATAATTTCTTCTCTTTGCTTGCCTGAATTCTTGACTTTTAGCTTGTGATTGGAGCTTGTTTGCACATATATCATGCCATCTGCAAACCCATAACGTAATTATATGATATGTACTTTTAGAAACTGAAAAACTCTTAAAGAAATTTTATTTTAAACTTAACCTTATTTTTATCAGCTTATTGTGAATTGAATAATGGGATAGAAAGATTCATAAAGCCGTAACTTCTGGTCTGGATGTTTACTTGCTTCACTAATTGGTCACGGTTATTGTTCTTTACTCTGAAAAGTATACAAACCACTAACAAATTTTCATCACCATTCATATTTGACATGTTATGGATCTTTTTGTTCATGGTTCAGTTGTTTAGATGTTAACTAATATCAATGCGTCACCAAGTGAAGAAGAAAAACTCTCTAATCAAGATTTATAAGACATAACCCATCCTCTAATTTTCATGGACCATGTCTTGATCCTATCATTTATTCTCCTTTTAGTATTAATCTCTAACATGTGAACTGCAGTTGTCTTGATCTTATCATTTATTTCCTTTTAATATTTAATCTTTAATCTCTAACATGTAAAAGAAGATTCATGGCAGTTTACAGGTATAGAAGTTGTTGACTGAACTTGTATTAATTTTTATTATTTAGATAGAGTGTAATTTCATACTTTGGAGCTTCATCTAGCAGAAGAGCAAAAGCTTTGAAACACTTGATTCTCCCTTTTGTAATAAGTTAAGGAACTAAATGATTTAGCATAAGTCATTTTTCTTGTGTTTAGTCCCACCAAACTTCATGCATATGACCTGAGACTTGTGCTACTTGATACAAGAGAATGAAGTTCACTGTGACAGTTTGGTTAGAGATTTCTTTGTCTGAAAAGGTCCTCTCCACTAAAAGGATTGATATTAATTGCACTTTTTTTTTTCTTGTTCCTTCTAAACTTCTTATTTAAGTTTTTGATTTCTGATCCTCTATTGTCTTATATGCTCAGACTCACATATTCAAAATGTCATATAAGTTGTAAACTTTATTAAAGTGTATGTCTTGATTAGGATATTCTTGATGAATACTTCCGTGCTTTTCTTATGTGGCTCCCTTATATTAAACATGAGACCTGCTATTTCATAGTTCTTTTTATAATTCTCTAAATTGAACATTTTTTACCATCTCAGTGTAGTGATAAGTTGGGTCTAAGTCTTGAGTTGGGTTCCTTTGCTGCGGGAGTGATGATATCAACGACTGATCTTTCACAACACACGCTTGAACAAGTAAGATCTATTTCCTTTCTTTTTTTATGTGGCAATGTTGCTGATTTTTGTTCAGTTGTGCTGCTTTAGCTTTTATACTTTAGGTTGCTGATGTTTTATATGATCTCTCATTTGTGGAGAATTTCTCAAAATGTTCAGATTGTACTCCAACTCTGTGATTGCTAGGATTCATAATTTTGTGTTATGTATACATGAAATGTAACTGTAGATATTTATTTGATTTACCTCATGCAAAGAAAAGAAAAGAAAAGAAAAGAAAAAGAAATCCAATCATAATTATTTGATATACCAGGTATCTTTGGTAAAGTTTGGCCAGCAGGAGATTGTTTTATGAAGTCAATTGTCAGGTAGGAAAACCATTTTTCAGTTTTACTTTTTTAGATTGTGAAGTAAAGCAAGCCAAGTTTACCTGACACTCTGCAGGAAGAAAGAATTAGGCAATGGATGATTATAAGAATTGCATTGATCCCTGGCGGGGTGAATCCTGAGCCAGCCAAACTTTGAATTTTTTTTTTGTGAGAACTTGAATGTGTTAGTAAATAATCTGTATGCTCTGATACCAATTGTTGTGATTTCAGGAGAGGATGCCCCCACAACCGGATCAACTGGAGCGGCGCAGCGGATACGAACCACAAGATTTATTAAGGCAGCTTGAAGAAGAGAAGAAGATATTCCAAAGTAGTTAGAAAGCCAACACACAATATAACGTGGTTCCACCAATCAAACAGATCGTGTGTACGCCCACAGGAGAAGTGGGAGAAACTTTATTAAAACTTTGGGGAGTACAATAAGAATTACTTACATCTCACGCTGAGAAGTTACAAGCCTTTGATGGCCTCCAAGAACAACGAACTCTTGTGGCAAGCTTCTTTCACGAATTTCTCACCTAGATGAATTACACCCTTAGGAATTACAAATTCATAGGATTCTCTTAGAATACATTGAAGGTCACCCCTAAGGGGTTATTTATAGACCATAGAACTCTCCTAGTCCTAAACAAACTCCTTCAATCAGAATAAAGAAAACTTAAATTCAACTCAGACTCAAAACACCTTCAATTAGAATAAAGGAAACTTGAATCCAATTCGGACTCAAAACAGATCCAGAAAAGGAAACTGCCAAATCCGACATTAATTGATTACCTTCATGACGTATTAACGTCATAATCCTAACAATCTCCCCCTTGACTTGAATACGTCCAAGTCTGAGAATAGCCACCATGTTTCATGTGCTCGCATCTACGCACAATTGAACAAACTTGACTTCATGTCCATCTCACCCCCTCTTCTCCATAACCCCCTCATGGGGTTCACATCTTGATTAGGTTGAATAAGTTCAGGCCTAACCTGAACTTTATTACCCAACGATCTCCTTGATCTACACAAGATCTATGAGAATTTGCTCTACCATAGGAGTAACGATCTGCATTACCTTGTTACGCGTCTAGTTCCAATATCTCTTCGGGGTACAACTGAACATCCGAGCTTAAAACTATCGTAGTTTCTGATTGTTCCACAACGCCGCTTCCGAAGCTGATGATAACTGCAATCCACCAACTGTAACCTCCGAATTCCGCAACATATACACATCGCTGACACGTTCGGCTTGAAACATCACATAGACCTCTTTAGAAACTTTCATAAGATCACCTTTCGAACTGAAACAGAATCCTTCTCTATGTAGGGCTCCAAGAGAGATGAGATTATACCTTGATTTGGGAACATGACAAACGCCTTGAAGAGTAGTGATGCATCCATCATGAGACCGAAACTGGATTGTTCCTTCCCCAATGACCTTGCTTGTAGCAGAATTTCCCATGAAGACTTCTCCTACTTGAACCGAAGTGTATGAAGAGAACATCTTCCTATTGGAACTGATATGCTGTGAACATCCAGAATCTATGATCCATCTATCTTTATTACCAACTGATCTATCTGTAACAGATAGAGCATTGCACTGTTCTTCATCTCCTTCAACCAGTTCAATGACATTAGGATCTGTTTGTTTCTTCTCAATGTTTTAAAAAGCGGTTGCAGTACGCGCGCGGTCCAAAGCTCATTATGCTTAAACGGTTTAAACGGTGATTAAACGGATTACACGTTTTATTATTGTTTTAATATATAATAATATTATAATACTTAAAATATGCAAATATGAATTCTATAAACTCTCCAAAAAAATATAAAAGATATAGCAAACATAACTTGAAAAATTAAATTGCTAGTATTACGAGGAATTTATAAAGTAATAATGTCAATCAGTTCAAAGTACATAAATGTACCTCCACCTCCAACAACTATAGTTAAAAATACTTTTTAAATGAACAAATATATGTATTTCAATTTCTTTCAAAAGCAACATACCTCCAACAATTTTGGTTCACTGCTAGATGCAACAAGTAATATAAGACTCTATCCATCTCACGCTTGAGGTACTCCTCAGCCTATTAAAAGAAACAAAAACCATTGGCAAGAACCTGGGCAAAATACGTGCACGCGCGATAGAGAGAGCTGACCAGGGGGAGGTCGTTGTCGATGCAAGTGGAGGTCGCTATCAACGCTTTGCTGCTGACCAGAGAGCTGATCGCAGAGGGAGGTCTTTGTCGACACAGAGGGAGGTCGCAGTGGAAGGATCAACTGCAAGCGGAGGTCGTCGTCGTTGAAGGGGGAGGTCGCCACAGGAGGATCAACGTTTTGTGAACTTCTTCGTCGTCGAGCTTCAGGAGCCTTAATTCCCCAGGAGGATCGTCGTCAATGTGAGCTTTGGGAGCTTCAAATAAAATTAGGGCTTTTGGAGCTTCATCGTCTCGTCGCAGTGAGCATCGAGAGCTTCTTCGTGAGATTCGGGAGCTTCGTCGTCGCCACAGGACGATCGAGGATGCGAATAAATTTAGAGCTTGCGAGCCTTAATTCTCCAACACGCGACAATTTATATTCTCAATTATTGGATCGGGTTTGAGTTTAATTAGCTTAATGGGTTCGAAATTCGAACCCATTTAGAAAATGATTGAATAATGTTTAAACGGACACTAATTAATCACCGATTAGACGCTTAATCGTCGCTTAAGTGAATTAATCGCCTGGCCGAGTAATCCGATCGCTTTCTTCAAGTTCTGTTCGGTTTCAGACCGAAAACGTTTAAGCGGCCGATTAATCGGCCGCTTAAACCTTTTTTGGAACACTGTTTCTTCTTTCGAAGCCTGCCCCTTCTTGTGACAATAGTTGCACATTAAATTCTTATATTTTGAGTTACCTGTGGAACTTCTATTATTACTCTTCTCCCTTGAATAATGAACTTGCCCAGAATTATCATGATGAGACTCAACCGTCAACTGGGTGTCAATTTTATCCTTGTTGAGCAGATGCTCCTTGACCTCATTGACCTTGATTGTTGACTTGCCTACATAGATGATAGCTTCCCTAAAGGTCTTATATGAAAAAGATAAGAACACAGTAATAGAAGTGCTTGATCCTCATCTTCTATCTTAACCTCTATCTTATCTAGATCATTAATAATAGAGGAAAATTCTGCAATATGAGACTTGATAGGTGTACCTTCATGCATGCGAAGAAGAAAGAGACGCTGTTTTAGAATCAGCCGATTCTCCAACGACTTCTTCAGATAGTGATCCTGAAGTTGCTTCCACAACGAGTTCATCTGCAAAGCAAAGCTAAATAGCTGTCAAGGCTTTCTCATCCAACTCCTGCCAAGTTTCTTGTTTCATGTCTTGAGGCTTTTTCTCTCTCCCGAGTAATGCTTTCTTCAACCCGCTCTAGGTAAGGATGGCGTTTATCCTAATCTGCCACCTGCTGAAATTGATGACGCCATCGAACTTCTGAATATCGAACTTGATCGCAGACATATTCAAGTTACCTTGCTCTGATACCAATTGTTGGGAAACAATATGTATGCTCTGATACCAATTGTTGTGATTTTAGGAGAGGATGCCCCCACGACTGGGGCGGCGCAACGGATACGATTCACAAGATCTACTAAGACAACTTGAAGAAGAGAAGAAGAAGATATTCCAAAGTAGATAGAAAGCCAACACACAATATAACGTAGTTCCACCGATCAAACAGATCGTGTGTACGTCCACAAGAGAAGGGAGAGAAACTTTATTAAAACTTTGGGAAGTACAATAAGAATTATTTATACTTCACACTGAGAAGTTACAAGCCTTTGATGGCCGCTAAGAACAGCGAACCCTCGTGACTAAGCTTCTCTTACGAATTTCTCACCTAGATCAATTATACCCTTAGGAATTACAAATTCATAAGATTCTCTTGGAATACATTAAAGTCCACCCCTAATGAGTTATTTATAGACCATAGAACTCTCGTAGTCCTAAACAAACTCCTTCAATCAGAATAAAGGAAACTTGAATCCAACTCAGACTCAAAACAGATTTCACGTCATAATCCTAACAGAATGCACTAGATAAATAAAAATTGTGATAATTGAGCTAATTGCAAGATCAAATATACAACCTTAATCATAATTGATCCCCTTCCCCTACAAACTGGTAAACAAGAACTTGGCTATTTTATATGCACAGACTGCAGAATGTCTCCTTAGGTTCATCTTATATCCTCACAATTAATTTTGTTAACACTAAGAAATTGTTTTGATAATTGTACAGGCGTTTCCTTTTTCAACCCTCTTCCAGTTCAAGTAAGGTAACTGCCAATAGAGACACATATAGAGCGAGTTCGCGACAACAGAGATCCAGGGGCGAAATTTATTAGAAATGGTCTATAGTGGAACTTTGGATGGGAAATGGTTAGGAACAGCTGGTGTTAATGTGTAGATATGGAAAGTGTTAGAGAGGATAGAGAGACCCATGTGTGTCAAACTCTTATTAAATGAGAGAGGGAACAATATTAGCCATTCATCAATATATATATATATATATATATATATATATATATATATATATATATATATATATATATATAGAGAGAGAGAGAGAGAGAGAGAGAGAGAGACTTGTGTCCTTCCAAAAGGATTTGAGCCTGAATCTTTCCCACTCAAATTCAACCCTCCGACAATCAAATACAAGATCTACTCCGTTGAAGTTGATCTATATTATTTTAAGTATCTGTAAACCAAAAATCAAGTGTTTTGAATACATTTTGTCCATGCATCAAGTAGAGGCAAAACGGACGACCTAAATAGTGAGTTTGTTAGTTTAACGGTGTAGAACATTTGAAACCATATAAAAATTAGTTGTTGGGGGTTTTAAATGTTTAAATCATAATCAAATGGCCGGATCGAGAATTTGTATGTCTATAGACATAGATCTAACCAACTCACTACTTTCGGCCGTCCATTTTGCTCCGCTTGATGGATGTGCAAAAAGTATTCAAAACACTTGATTTTTAGTTTATAGATACTTGAATAATATAGATCAACTTCAACAGAATGGATCTTGTATTCGAATGTCGGAGAGTTGTATTTGAGTTGGAAGGTTCGGGCTCAAATCCTTTTGGAAGGACACAAGTCTCTCTCTCTCTCTCTCTCTCTCTCTCTCTCTCTATATATATATATATATATATATATATATATATATATATATATATATATATATATATATATATATATATATAGCGGCTGATATTCTTAAAACATGTAAGGTCTCCTCTGTTTTATAAAATCCATTTGACTAAAATATTGAGTTCTGGTTCTGCTTTTGCTCAATCCTTGCAGGACAGAGGCTCAAATCTTAGAACAGCCCCCAATAAATCAGCCCTAAAAGTTCTGTTTATGTTGTGGTTTATGCCCTGATCCCTCTTTTCTCCTGGCTGCCAGGTGGTATTTGGGTAAAAGCTGACGCAATGAACAACCATATATATATATATATATATATATATATATATATATATATATATATATATATATATATATATATATATATATATATATATATATATATATATGGTTTTTTTTTGTTTCTTGTTTATGTATTTATTTATTTTTTTCTTTGGGATAACCTCTTTATATCTTTTGGTAATAAAATGATATAACGTCCGGATGATACCCGATATGTTCTGTATCATGTTCCCATTGAAGGGGCAATACATATTTGGTTTATCTTCACTGACATTAGTCCAAACTCCAAAGTCCAGTTTCACACAATAAGAGCTGTTATCACATCTTTATTGAGATATTTTTATCTAGACTTGCAAAGCGGAGAAAGTTTCAGAGTTAGAGAAGCAATACACACATAGATGTAAGCTTGGCAGAGAATGCCTGGAAGCAATATCTCATGTTACAAAATTATAATGCACCAGTCAAAGACACAGCTCTTCATAACATCTTTTAGATACAATAGTAGTTCCAAGAGGTATACTACATCTAAATGAATTACCAACAGTTTTGGCACTGTAGTCATGCGTGCAAGTTTATTGATAATGAAGTCGCTGGGGTTGATAATGATGTCCAGAAGATGTAGAGATGTGTAGATGTGTGAATATTATAATCTTTTATTTTGACCTGCCCCTAAAGTTTGCTCAGTTTTTATACCCTCATGGACACATTCATAGAGTCAACTTTTCAGTTATCAAATTTAACTTATAAAGTGAAGCAAAATTCTTTTTTGTACAATAATTTAAACATGTTTTCTTATTTCAGGTTTGTTCTTTCTGCAGATCGAACCAATTCGTAATTTCTTTGCTGCTCTTTTTCTTGCTAGCATTGGAATGCTAATTCATGTCCATTTCTTATGGAACCATGTGGATATTTTACTAGCAGCTGTTATTTTGGTGATCATTGTAAAGACAATAGTGGTTGCGGTTGTTGTCAAGGGATTTGGCTATACAAATAAGACATCGCTTCTTGTAAGTAGTGAGTTTACTCAGCTTGGCAATTAATTTTTTTTTTTACTCTTGATTGCATCCTTCATCCATCAACTATGATGACACACTTGTGTAGGTTGGCATGTCGCTGGCGCAAATAGGGGAGTTTGCTTTTGTTCTTTTAAGTCGTGCATCAAATCTCCATCTGGTTGAGGTCAGTGTTTTCTTAGGTAAACTTAACACAGCAACAGTGGCCGTTTGATCGCGTATATAATGTGTTCCTTTGTGATCTTATGCAATACTTATTTCCCTTCTATATACTAGGTGTATTTTCCCTATTTAAAACCTATGAATGAACTTGAAGCTAAGCTTCAATGCCACACTTCGACTGGACTTCAAGCATCAGCTTGCATGATCCAGCTGCACTCTCACCTAGTTGGCACACATTCACAAGGATACTTGTTGAGATCGCACAACCTTTTGTTGTGGTACAACCAATTCAAAACCTATCAATGAACTTGAAGCTAAGCTATCTGCCACAGTTGAATGGGCTTCAAGCATCAACTAGCATGTTGTGGCTGCACTCTCACCTAGTTGTCATGCATTCATAAGGATATTTTTTGAGATCAAAAACCTTTATTCTGGTATCACAATAGTGATTATCAAACATGTCCACGTTGTTACTTAAATTATTTAATTGGTTTCTTATAAAAGCTCACTATAGTCAACTTGTTGTACTTTTGTAACTCTCAATTTTTGTATCTGTGGTAGACTTGCAACAGAATATGAGTTACCTATCCTTTATTATCTGATATTAGTCACTAAATATGTGGTTGTTATCCAATTTGGCCATTTAATTATTTGTTTGATTGCTTTTGACAGGGTAAATTATATCTTTTGCTTCTGGGAACAACTGCTCTCAGTTTGGTATGCACTCAAATTTCTTGTCTTTCTTTTTTTGGGCCTTTTTTCCTCCCTGAATAGTTGGTAAACTATAACCTTTCCATAATTTGCCTAGTTGGAGAAGCTACAGTTGCAGTACTAAGAATTCAATCAGATATGAGATCCAAAATGAACTCAATAAGCTAATTGAGTTTGGCTGAATCTGTTGTTCTCTGTAGACATAGTCTGCAAAAAGTAAACCTTAACGCTCACATTGTCCCCATTGTTAGTTTTGTTCCCAAAATTATCTATGTCAATGAGCATCATCTTCAACATTAAGCAGTTCGGAATCAGAATTCACTACTAGAGTGTTCATTTCTGCAGCTTCATTTTCTCTCATAATTTGTGTGGTTATTAATTATTATATATATACTACTTCTGATTGTAAAATTTTGGCTCCGACACTTGCAAATGTGTACAACCTCAAAATATGCATAAAATATGTTTGTTATGCACCTTTAATTATTGATTGTTTTTTGAATAATTTTAATTTAAGGTTTAGATATATGTGAATACATGCATACCCACACAAAAACAAGCATATACTTTGTAGTTGTGTCATCTGTGGAGAATATCCATGTCCAACCATATATCTGGAACAGAATATGGTACTTGCATTCACTTCCAGAAATCACAGAAATAATAGGACAATAAAGTCGAGAATATCGTGGGATTGGAAGTTGTGATTATGCACCATTCTTTTAAAGTGTCTTCTCTTTGGACTATGGTTAAACCCTATGCTTGCCGTTTGTATTTTCAGGGATATGCTGGATTGTGCACTTACCAGGTCTCAAACAACTAACCCTGCATCAAAAGACATTTTTTTTATACAACTAATATAACATATTTTGTGTAACCACTTAATGCATGGGGTAAAAGGTTTGGAATCACTTGATTTTTCATTTTTAGTCTAACTTGAGTATGTAGATCAAGATGAACACCTCGGATCATTATGGGGTAGTCCACCATGGAGTTGGAGCATATAAATCATGCATACCCAGCTTGCTACAAATGAACTTAACCCATATTTCTCAAGTGGTTAAGTAATCAAGTTCGCCAAATGATTAGCGATTTTGCATATCTCGTTTTAATGATTTTCTCATCTATGAACTTCTCCCGAACAAAACGACAATCAACCTCAATATGTTTAGTACTCATGGAACTCTGGATTGGATGCACTACCGATAGCCGCTTGGTTATCCGTGTATGATAGAATGGTGTATAACCAAGCTCACCTAGAAGTTGTGTCCATAGTAGTTCACATGTGGTATTAGCCATGGCTGGATATTTAATTTGCTTGATATTTAATTTTATATTCAACCTAAACACAACACTCTGCCTCCTAACACTTTCAAACACAAGGTTCCCCTCTAATATACACAATATCCTGTAGTAGATCGCATATCCTGTAGTAGATCGCCTGTCAAATGGTGATTATGCCAATCAGCATCTGAATACTAGTTACCTGAGAGTGCCTATATTAGAAATAACAACATCTCTGGTGCACTCTTTAAGTATCACAAAATTTTAATAGTAGTATCTCAGTTACTAGTTTGGGAATCACAGAATTTGAATAGTAGTATCTCAATTACTAGTTGGGGCTCATACATAAACTAATAACACTCACTGGGTAAGCAATGTACCGTCGGGTAACTATAATTAGTTCAGTTTACTCTGTACTTACTTGGATCATGCAATAACTCCTTGGCACATCAGCTTGAAATTCTGATTCATTGGAGCATCCCTGGCTTCCATCCCATTATCTCAGCTTCTGACAAAATATTTTCTCTGAGATAAATAAACCCCTTACTTGCAGATGGATAAATTTCTACAAAGACATTATAACATCCCTACATTACTAATTAAGCTGCCTATGTTAACATGGACCACAAAACTATTTAACATAATGTATACAACTGAAATGGACATGAAGCTGAATTGAGACCTCAGCATTCCTTACCGAACTCCATAGGTACCTAGTTTGTTAAAAGCAAACAAAGGTCCTTTGACTATCTAACCTTTTGCCTTTTGTCACACTCCGATCATCATGAATTCATCATTACTCAGGCCTTAATGTCAAGATTTTTTGTTGTGAAACTTCTGCAAAGGCCTTCACAGCATTGATCCCCGTATCATCATCTCTAATAATAACAATGTCATCAACATGCACAACTAGCAAGATCTGCTTGCCACAATGATGCCTAGTGAAGACAAAATATTCCTTATTACATCTTCGAAGACCATATATTTTCACAAAAAAAATTCAAACCATACTCTAGGAAACTGCTTTCAGCCATATAATGAATCTACAAGTCTATATACCTTCTATGTCTCCCCTCTGACCACCAAACACTTGAGGTTGCTTATATAGACTTCAACTTCAAGAGTGCAATGGAGAGAGGTATTCTTGACATTGAGATAATGCAGTGACCAATTATAAGTATAGCAAGTGAGATTAGAAGATCCACTAATGCCATCTTCACCATAATGATCTTCGTATGTTTGGGAATATCTTTCAACCACTAGCCTAGCTTTAAGTCGAGCCAAAGAACCATTAGGATTCACTTTGACTATATGTACCCATTACCCCCCAATAAACAACCAATTTCTTTCCACTCAGAAGAGGTGTCAAATCTCATGTTCCATCATAACTTCCAATCTGGATGAGACATTGACACATGCTTTGTCAGGAAAATCAAGGAAGAAATAAAAGCATGATATGAATCAAATAGATGAGCATTAAAAAAAAAAAAAAACTCAGGTAATGGGTGAGAAGTTTAACTCTTTAGTATCTTTCTGAAGAGCAATCGGGACATCTGGATCAAAAAGAGTTGTAACTCACTAGGAGTTGAATCAGCAAAGGGCACTGACATAGAGGACGAGGGCTCTTTATTTTATGGAGCACACTTGTATACACCTTCAATGGTTCTCCATACTTCGGTGGCAATGATTTCTCATTCGACAAATGATTCAATATGGAACAAGAAAAAATAAAAGCCCATTATCTGAAACAAAGTTGAATTGTTCACTTTGAAAATAGGGTATAGCATCAAAGAGAAATCAATTTGAAATAGGACAATTACATTTGTACCCTTTTTTAGTCTGAGAATATCCTAAAAAACACACTTGATTAGTCTAGGATCCAGCTTGGTGACACCGAGTCGATTATCATGCAAGAAACAGATAACCAAAAGATACAAGGTGGTTAAGAAAATGCTCGAGGAGATGGTTAAAGTAATGCATAAAGAATCTGACCCATTAAGAATAGATGAAAGCATGCAATTGATAAGATAACAAACAGTAAGAACATCACCCAGAAGTACTTGGGGATCTTCATATGAATTAACAGTATATGAGCAACCTCCAAAAGATGTCTATTCGTAATATTCAACAATATCATTTTTTTTGTGATGTGTTTGATTATGCAGATTGGTGAATGGGACCAGATTGTGATATAAAATCAGTAAGTGATCTTTGGATTATCACTTTGTAATGCACTCTGTTCTAAAAATCGGATTAATCGGTCGATTAATCTGCCGATTAATCCTATTCGGTGACAGCCCGCTTAATATTACATTAATCGCTCTGATTATGCGCTCGGGTGATTAATCGGGTCCAAAACGATTAATCCCGATTAATGCCCGATTAATCCCTGATTAATCATTTAGGTATTTCATATATTTTTTATTTGAAAAACTTCACTTTGTGTGTGTTGAATCGCTAAGTAGTTTATGTTGTAATGTTAATGATTTGATAATGATCTTTTTTTAAATAGTAGATAAATTGTTATTTATTAATTAGTAGATGAATTATGATATTTTATTATTGTATATTTTGCATAAAGTGATACTTATGTTTTATTATTTTTTATTATTTTTCAAATTAACTTATTTAGCAATCTTTCCTCATCATTCTTTAAAGTTCATTATTTTGATTGATAAATTGACTAATTTTTTACTTATCTTATTTTGCAAGCAAGTTCTTTGATTTATATTTATGTTGCAAAATTTGAAATCTTGGATTACTAATGTGAAGAGATAAGTTCTTTTACTTCTTCTTTTTTTACTATTTATTCATATTGTCTTATTCATCATATCACGGTTTATAACTTCACATCTAGATATTGTCTTATATAATATTTAGGTATTTTCAACAATTAACTGTATATATTCATATGTGGTTGTGTATAAATATAATTAAATATATTAAAAAATTTCAAAAACGATTAATCCCCGATTAATCTCCGATCAATCTGATTAATCATTATTCAGTGTTGGACCGCACGAATAATGAAACTGATTTTTAGAACACTGGTAATGCACGGATAGTGTTAATAATAGTATTAGAATTAGGATTATGCAATAGTAATTATGTTAGGATTAAAGTTTCCTTATCATGTAATTGTTTGTCTATATATTCGGGTGTTGTTCTCATCAATAGTAGTTCGATTCAATTCTCTCTAAATTCAAGTTTCATGGTATCAGAGCCTTTCAAAAAATTTCTTCGTTGATCGTCGTTTGCACACAATCTTCGAGCCTATAATGGGCCGCGCTCACAGAGCGTGTGCCTAGTGCCGGGCCACTCGTTCCGTGCGCAACCTCTGCGACTGTCACCAACTGTGCAGCCAACAAGCTCGTCAACTCTCCCAAGAGCTCTCAAACAACGACTCCACTGCTTGTTCTTGTTGCCCCTTTCATGTGCATGAGATCCAATATTGATCGAGTCCATACATTTGTTCTGCGCATGAGATCCATGCAAAATTCAAGAAAATTTGTTGAGTGCACAACTTTCATGAAAATCTCATGTGCTCACGTCACATTGCTCGGCATCATGCTCTGGAATCTAATGCAAACAACCCAGATCACCAACCATGGGTTTTCTTTTGTATTCATTTTTGCAAGGTTTGGCTTTGTTCTTCTTGGTTGGTGTACTCGGCTCATGCTTGCCCTCCAATTCAAGACTTGATCAAACTTCGTGTGCGCCCGAGGCTTCCTATAGATTGCAAGGTGACTTTTGGACTACATCACAAAGTTTTGGAATCAAGTTGCATGTGAGGCCAGCACTTCGTGCTCACCATGCTTCAAATCTGAATCTTACTCGGACTTTGACTTTAATTCCTCTCCGAGTCAGATCTGACGTCCATCAACTCCAGTCTGATCGAGTCAACAACACCAACCTGCCTATGTCAACAATCATTCGCGACACTTAATAATTCCTAATTGGATCCATATCTAACTCGAAGACCAAGATTTAAATCAGATTCAGTTTGCAGTCAATTCCTACTTTGACCTAGAGTGCAAATCAGATTCAGATTTGGATTCAAACTTGACTAAGATTCAAACCTGTTTCTTTAGACTTGACTCATTGGAATCTTGTTGTTGACCTCACCTCATCAGCCTATTTGATCACTGGTTTTCTTCTTCAAACTCACCGGCCACCATTGTCTTTTGGTTGTTCGACGACTTCTTTTTCGTTTGGCACGGCATCTTCATCTTCATCAATTTTTCTTCTTCGATGGATTTGTCACTATTGGTCGTCTCTTCTTCGACGAATTTTTCACTATCGGTCATCTCCTCTTCGGCGGATTTGTCACTATCGGTTGTCTCTTCTTCAACGAATTGTCACTGACCTTTTTTTTTTCATCAATGGATTTTGTACTATTTTAATGTTCACCTTGCTTCAAACGAAAGAGACTTTATGGGTTTTTGGACTCCACCTTGTGTACACTAAAGCACTTATAGACTCAAAGTCCACCTTGCGACACGTGAAGGAGACACTTTGTTAGGTTTTGGAGTCCTACATGTGTATACTAAAGTGACTTACAAGCCTAAAGTCCGCCTTGTGAAAGTGATTTAGGTCAAACTTAAGAAAGTGCTCTGTATCGATCGGAATCTCTCCTTCTCCTTCTTCAGCAGATACTTTCAATTGTTCAACATCTTCTCGTTATCCTCTTCTCGTTATCCATACTTATCTCAAATGTTCAAGATACAAGCTTTCCGGTGATTAGTCTTCAAAAGATCCACGAGGGATCAACTTCAACTTTCTGATTTGTCAGCAGATATTTTGCAGATTTTTGTTCTTTCATCCAAACTCACAATTTTCATCTATCGCTAGTCTGTGAGGTGGTGTTAAGAATAGTATTAGGATTAGGATTATGCAATACTAATTATATTAGAATTAGAAATTTTCTTATGGTGTAATTGTATGCCTATATATTCGGGCATTGCCCTCATCAATAATAGTTCGATTCAATTCTCTTTAAATTCAAGTTTCAAATAGAAACACCAAATTGAGTTTTAGTAAATAATTGAACATAGAAAAAAAACTCAGAACAACTCTTTATTAAGTATAACTAACATAAAAATAATCATCAACAAAAGTGACAGTATCTAAATTGAGTTTTGATTCAAACAGAGCAAGAATACCTAAACTAAGTTTTGATTCCACAGGACAAAATATCTAAGCCTATATGTTGGCTCGAGGTTGAAGAGATAGTGGCAGAGTCAGACTAAATTCTACATGGTGGAGTCAATGTCATTGATGACCCGAAGAGGTGACATAGTTGTCAATGTCGGGAAAAGGATCTTGGTGGTGTCAGTGATGTTGGAAAGAGGCAACAACAACTGGTGAGGTTAGAAAGAGGTGGCAATGTAGTTGGGAAGCAGTGTTTTGAAAAGTGGCCTAGGCACCCACTTAGGCGGAGGCAGCGCCCAGGCACTGTGATTAACGTGTAAGCATCTGTCTTAGGTGTTGCCTTTGTGCTCCATTGAAGGCCTTGTCGTCCCCTTCCATCGCCAGAGGCCATCGAAGGCCTCGTCGACCCCTCCCATAGTCGTTGTCACACGCTGTTGCGATTTCAACTTAACATAAGCAGGACGAAACTCACACGCTGCTTATATAATAGGTTAGGTCTCGAAGCCCTGACCCATTCCCTCCCTCAAATCACTCCATGTGGCAGCGGGGCGATAAGCGGGCAGTGGCGGGGGCTACAGGAGGCGATGGTGAGACCTTCATTGCCTCCGGCAACAACGGGAGAGGTTGGTGAATCCTCTATAACAAATTCTTTTTCTTGATCTTAGTTCACCAAGGTCGCGACTGGGCATCCACCTAGGTGTTGCACCGTGGGTCCAGCTTCGTTGTGCCCTGCCTTTTGCTTTCTATAACACTCTTGGCAACTTCAGTTGGCACGGAGGTGTAGTCTTTGAGTTTGGGAAGGGTACTAGCATTGTCAAACGGTGATTGCATCAGTTGTAGGGAAGAGGATCAAGGCGCTGATATCATGACCCATAGGATTAGGATTTTTGAGAGTTTGGAAGAAAGTGAGATGTATAATGATTCCTCTCCCTTTAACTTTATACATATGAATATGGACTTTTACATAAAAGTCCTACACATTTATATTATTCCTTAACTGGATTAATTTATCCCTTTCTATTTTCATAGCAGTTATGTCCATTAGTCTCTTAAATATTTATGGTTGTTTCAAAGATGGAAGAGTTAGAATCTTTTTTCTTTTGGGGCCAATACTATTGCTAGTTTTTCATAAACATGATTTTAACTTGTCTTCAGAAGCATTAGGATATTGAGGTGCATATTTTTCCAGTACTTCTTGTAGAGCTTTGATGTTAGAAGAAATGTTTTTGATCTGCATGGATTTTTGGATGTGGATAACAATGAACAGTTTGGATCATCAATGAATATCTCATTGTGTATTTTCATACATAAGTATAAATTCTTGGGTTACACTCTATGTATAGCACCTTACCCAATTGTGTGTGTGCGTGTATTGGCTCCTTTTGAAAGGATTTGGAGTCGAATCTGATGGGGTACAGATCTAAGTTATTGTTGTCATTGAAGCGAGATTGAAGTAAATCTCGGGTTAGTCTTATCTGTCCTATAACATCTTGTGGATTCATACCCTTTTCAAAGACAATTCAGGAAGCTTGTATGTTCTGCAGAACATGATTTTGATAGGCATGGGTTTAATGTGTGGTCAAGCTTCAACTCAGAAGGCTATTATTGGATTTAAAGTTTACATGACAGTTGGGAAAGAAAACCTGTTCAGTCAGCTTACATCTCAAGTGCAAGAAATTTAATAACAAAAGAAGGATGATGTCTCAAGCCCAATGTATCCTGAATTGTTGAAAATGGACTTCAGATGAGAGAGATATCAAGGTCGGAAGTTAGGGTGTTTTCTATAAAATTACAGACGGAAATTAGGGGAAATAGAAAGTAGGGGGGAAAGGCCCAGAAATGAGAGCAAATCTGAATAGTTTTTTAATTGCATTTTCTTTTAGTTTCATAGTTTGATTAGAGGTCTTTTGCAGCCTCTTGTTGTAGCCTATCTTATGAAGACAAGCTTTCCTTTCCTTTTAGAATTTTAGTGAGTTTTAGATATAGTTTTCTTAGACCTTAAGATAGGTTTATTGAAAAGATCATGATTTTCTTCTCTCTTGTAATTGATGGTAACCAATGGGGAAAACTTTATGAATAAAAGAAATACTTCTTTCTTCGTGTGATCCCAAAATTATGTTGTTGGTGCGATGTCCTCTGCAGTTAGTGCATGTCCTAGTTTAAATCCCCTTACGGTGGGACCCCGTAAAGGTCATGGACGTGACAACGCATGTGACCCAGTTACTTCAAGTTGTAAGACGTGCAAATCATCTTCACTTGTTGTTCTTGCTTCTGCTATCGTAACTCTAGCCACTCGTGGATTGATCTCGTAGATTTGTTCCTTTCCATAATCCTTCAATTCAAATCTAACCATAGGCCATCCAAATATAAAATTTACTATTTTCAAGCTATTATATTATTTAGATTTCTTAAAAATCCAAAATTGCAATTTTAACTTTGCTTCTTGTGCATCAAGTAGACATAAATTGGAAGGTCGAAGTAGCATTTTTTTAGATCAATGATTTAAAATGTTTACACAAAAATTGTTGTATTTAGGTTTTAAAACACCGGATTATAATTAAATGTTTAGGTTTGATAAATTGGGTTCTGGTAAAAGGTCAGATGAGTTGACCCAGATGGACCTCATCTATTACATATATTATTATAAAGCCACTTTTATATAAAACACCCCTCAATCTAATAATTCTCTAACACTCCCCTCAAGTTGGAGCATGTGCATCGTATATGTCCAGTTTGTCACAAATAAATCTAACTCGTGAACCAAGAAGAGATTTTCTTAAAAGATCTACTAGTTTATTAGCAGAGAAGATATATCGAGTCTCAATAATTTTATCATCGATCACCTCTTGACAAATAAGATAACAATCAACCTCAATGTGCTTGGCGCACTCATGAAAAACATGATTTTTTATAATGTGAATCGCTGCCTGGTTATCACAATATAATCTCATAGGAGTTGGTGGCAAAAGATGCCGCTCACTCAGAAGATCTCGTATACAAATCAGCTCGTAAGTAGCATTGGCCATATCTCAATACTCAGACTCAACACTGGAGTTGAAAACCACATCTTGTTTTTTGTTTTTCCAATATACAAAATTTCCTCCAATAAACACATAGTAACTAGTAGATTTTCTATCTGTTGGTGATCGGTCAATCTGCATTAGAAAAATCAGCTACACGTCTATGGCCACAATCTGAATACAAAAGTCCTTTGCCTGGGACACACTTTAGATATCAAAGCACCTGAATAACTGCATCCCAATGACTGGTCCATGGAGCAACTAAGAACTGGCTCACAATAACAATGTATGCAATATCCGGTCTGGTTATTGTAAGATAGTCCAGTCTACCCATAAGTCTCTTATATCTCTCTTCGTTATCTAACAACTCCCCCTATCTGGTAGCAAGTTAGAGTTTGGATCTATTGGGGAATTCACTGGTCTACATTCAAACATGTTCACTTCAGAAGATATGTCTAATACATATTTCCGATGAGAAAAATTTTCCTTTCCTGGATCTTACCACTTAAGTACCCAATAAATATCGCAATGGTCCCAGTCTTTTGCCTAAAATTTCTTCTGCAAATACACATTTAGCTCACCAATTCTTAAAGTATCATCACCAATAATCACTACGCGTAGACAATCAACAAAATTCACTTCCCTGATGGTACCGAAAGAAGACAGAATATGATCTTTCTGGAATGAAGAAGTTCAAACTCCTAAACAATTGAGGCAAATCTCCCAAATCATACTAGAAGATTATTTCAACCCATATAATGATTTTCTCAATTGACAAACTTTCTCATACTCCCCCTGAGCAACAAGACCGGATGATTTCTTCATATAAATCTCTTCTTTAAGAATACCATGAAGGAAAGCATTTTTGATGTCATTAATGTAGTGGCCAGTGATAAGTGGCAGCAAGAGAATAAGAAGATAAATAAGGGTTATTTTGGCCACAGGGGAGAAGGTATCATAATAATCAACTTCGTACCAGTGTTCTAAAAAACCCGTTATGTAACTCGTTATAACTCGTTATATAGCCTAACGTCGACCAATCGTTATGTAATAGGGCTAAAAAACACAATGTTTCATAACTATGGTTATTTTGCCTGTAACGTTCGTTACGTTACGTTATTAACGTAACGCATCGTAATTTACGTTATGGTGCAAGTCAACTTTTTATAAAACTCCCCAAATTCACTCGGTCTAGGGTTAAAAAAAATCTTCTCTGCAACCTCGCCGCCATCTCTGCAACCTCGTCGTCGGCGCCGAGAAGAAGAAAGAAGAATAAGACCTACCTCTGGTGGTTCTCCGTCGTTGATGGTTCTCGCCGGCGTCGTCTCCAAGCGGTTGTTCCGTTGTAGTTCTTGCTGGCGTCGTCTCCAAGCACATGTAAGCTCTCTCCTCTCTCTGCTCTCTCCCCCTCCTGATCTCTCTCGAGATCAGGAGGGAGAGAGTAGAAAGAGATTGGAGAGAGAGAGCAGAAAGAGATCGGGGGGGAGGGGAGAGAATAGAGAGTGAAATATCTAGGCGGAGAAAATATTGGCTGAGATAATATTATCAAAAGATAATTGCTAAAAATTATCATGCTTGTTATCATACTTGTTATAATTCATTTATCATGCTTGTTATAGTTTGTTATGTTTGCGAACTTATTATGAAATTTGTTATGTTTCCGAACTTATTATAACTAGTGAATGTGAAAAATTATTGTGATACTTGCTAAAAATTGTTGTGAGACTTGCTAAATGTGTGATATATTATTTTGATATATTTTTTAGATTTTTTAAAATTATTTTCTTATTTATATAAATTCTTAAATATAGTATATATATTTATTTTTATTAAATAAATATTAAATCGCGTAACTTACGTTATGCGTTACGTTATAACCTATATTAACATAACAAAGGAAAAACGTTATCATTACGTTATCGTTATTTTAAACATTGATCAGCGATTGAGCCGGTCAGAGTCGGCTCAAACCACTCGGCTCGTAGCAGATCAGGTCCACAGCAGTCGGGTCGGATCCACAGCAGAACGGGTCAGGTTCACTTGGGTTTGAAAATTTAAACCCGTGTTTATTTTAACTCCAAATCCAACCCAATCTGAGCTCAGGTTCTCTGCGACACCTGAGATGGTGGTGGCGCGCTTGTAGGAAAGAGAGGAGGTCTGTGGCGTCGTGGCGGGGCGTGGCGGTGACAAGGCTGGATCTGGGTCTCAGCGGTCAGCGGCGGATCTCGCGATGAAGACGATGGAGGAGATCTAGCGCCAGCGAAGACCTGGAACTGATCGGCGGTGATGACTGGAGGATCACGGCGACAGTGGAGGAAATCAATGACTGGATCTTGTAAAGATGGTGGAGATAATGTGTTGTTGTTGATGGTAATGGCAAGGTAATGATTTGGTGGCAGGTTGGTGGAGATGGTGAGGCTGATGATGAAGTTGGATGTGGCAGGGATGATGGTGGTGGTGAAGATCTAATCTCATCGGTGGCGAAGATGATGGGGATGGTGGTGATTGCTGATAATGATGATGATGGGTTCTGATGATAGAGAAGATCGGGGAGGGAAGTGAATAGTAGAGGTTTGAGATTTTCTCTTTGGAGTGGATCTAAAAGAAATTGAAGGGGATTGAGAGTAAAGCTCTGATATCAAACTGATGTAATAAGGGTGGATCACAATCACCTCCAAATCAAAGAAATCAAAAACTACGGTTTTGATGAGAAAAATAAAAGGGAAATTGAGGCTTGAGAAATAAAAATAAGAACCAGATAGATTTTTGGCTTCGTACCCCTTACACTACGGGCTTCACATCTCTTGCAGCACGGGCTTCGCACCCAAATCTCAAGAACGCAAGAGCTCAAGAAATTTAACTGATTTTTTTAAAATTCATTCATTGTCTACCAATAAGAAAACATTAGGCTTATTTATAGGCTCTACAAGAGTTTAGTTCTCGGATATAACTAATGTGGTACTAAAAATACAATAAAAGAAACAACTAGACTTAAAAAAATCTAAGGAATAAAAGCAACTAGAAACTGGTGTGATCTCTTCATCACCACCATGGTTACCTCTTCCTCCATAACCGCAAAACTATCCCAGTTGTCATTACTGAAAAGCTAAGATTGATCGTTCCTGAGATTCTTTTCTATTGTCTGGTGCTGAGACTTTTTTAAAAGATGTTATACAATAAACGATACGTCTCCGATAATGAGTCCATTGCGGAACTCACAATCGTGCAGTAGCAAATTCAAACGGTAGGCACAAGAACATAAGGACACCCAGCTCCTCCCACTGAGTCTGCATCACATTTGCAGATATCAGAAATAATATTCTTAGCTCCTCAAACGCTATCTTGAAGTCGGCACATGTTGTGAAAGGGGTTTTTTCTTCTTTGTCTTGAATAAGCTCTTGTACCACATCATATGTTCTATTTAGATTATTTGATCCTGAGTACAACTGCTCTAAACACTCTCACATCTCCTTCACAGTTAATGTATGTTGGGTTCAGCAATAACATGGAAGAAGAAAAGAGATGAAATCACAGATCAATCAAAGACCAGAAATTACGTGGAAAATCTAAATTGGGAATACCACGGAGCCGTACACAAATCCATTATTTATCAGAGAGATTACATGGGAGAAGAAGAGAATCCTCATAACCGCTTTGTACAATGGCACTCACAATAACATAATCTATTGATGCTTTTTCACTATTGACTGCGCATCCCTTTTTATAGAAAGAACTAAGGTTACAAGTTGTGAGATTTCTAAACTGTCATTGACGTGTTCTACACGTTTCGCCGGCAAAAGAAACTTTCAAACTAGACCACTACCTCTATGGGCCTGTGGACTGCTTCTGCTATGGGCCTCCGACTGGGCTGGCCTTCTTCCAGACTGGACCGCTTCAGCTTCGCACCCCCTGAGGAGTGACTACTATGTCACTACGGAGTGTTTCTCTGACTAGGTGCTTCAGAGTGATCTTTCGCTCTGGAGTTTTCACCACTCCGGAAGACTATCTCTCCGTTTTGGCCATCAAACTGAAACTCTGAACTCGCCCAACGCGATGTCCCAAAAAGCTTCATCGTCGCTCCGTGATTATCATGTTAACTGTGTAGGACAACAGTCTGTCAAGGCATTAATTTGGCTCTACAAGTTAAACAACATCTCACTTGGAGACTGAGCACTATGTCTCTCTCTTGTACTCCGACATCCAACTCATAGTGACATTTGTTGCGACTCAACTCCGGATCTTCACCTAGAAGACCCACGTAGGTTGAGCAGGTTTTCATCTTCCCGTCGTGACCACTTTGGTCAGCATGTCTGCGGGATTCTGACTCGTGTGTATCTTCACCAATGATAACACATCGTGTTTCAAAAGAATACAGATGAAGTGGTATCGCACATTAATGTGCTTGGTTCTGTCATTATAGACTGGATTGTTAGCAAGATCTATAGCACTCTGGTTATCACTGTACAGTGACGGAGTCACTTGCTTATTGCCAAGCTCTTTTATAAAATTCTTCAGCCATATCAACTCCTTGCAAGCTTTTTGTCTGCAATATATTCGGCCTCAGTCGTAAACAAGGCGATTATCTTTTGCAGTCTCGAAACCCAGCTCACTGCTCCACTTCTCAAAGTGAAGAGTTCGTACATTTGGGAATACCCTTTAGCCACGAATCGAAGGCTTCAAGTGAGCAAGAGAGCCATATGGATTAAGTTTTACTAAATAAACCCAACGATAACCAACTGTTTACAACTGTTTTCTTCTCATTTGAAAGAGAAACTAAATCCAAGTTTCATTCTGCTCTAAAGTTGTCATCTCTTCTTGCATAGCTTCTCGCCAACATGGATATGACAAAGCCTCTGATAAAGACTTAAAATAAAGTGAGAATCAACAGAAGAGACAAAAGCATGAAAAGATGGAGATAAATGAATATAAGAAAGAATTTTTTTGCAAAGAATGCAAAGTACAACTCTGTTTGCCCTCGCGAAAAGTAATCAATTAATCAAGATCAGATTGTACTTTATCAGTACGAAGAGATGAAATATTATCCGAAGAAGTAAGTCTAATGAGACGAAAGAATATGCTCACCAGGTGGAGTAACAGAAATTGGAGCAGAAGAGGAAATTGGCACATCCACTGAGTCCTGAATAGCCAATTCCTTGTCCTCCTCTCGGGCCACGACCTCCACTGATGTAATATGGCCGGATTGCAATCACCTTCAAATTAACCTTCAAATTAAAGAAATTGGAAACTAGGGGTTTGACAAGAAAATATAGAGGAGAAATTAAGATTTAGAAATAAGAATTGGATAGATTTTGATTTTCACACTCTTTGCATCACGGGCTTCACACCTCAATCTCAAGAACTCAAGAGGTCAAGAAATTTAACTGAAAATTTTTTATTCATTCATTTTCTACCAATAAGAAAGTATTAAGGCATACTTATAGGCTTTACAAGAATTCAGTTCTCGAATATAACCGATGTAGTACTAACAACACAATAAAAGCAACTAGTAGACTTAAAAATAAACTAAGACATAAAAGCAGCTAGAAACTGGTGTGATGTCCTCATTATTTTCCTGGGTGGGAGAAACTTGACTCTATCGAGTAAGGGCTCCCCTCGCGAAGCATCTCAATCAGGCCATGGTGGTGGTCGAAGAATCAGCACTAGTGCATCACATCGATACCAAGGTGGTGGAGATGGAACTGGTTCCATGACAGACCGGCCGCAGTCGATGGTAGCTCGAACAAGATTCATGTAGTATAACAAGTCAATTCAGCTCCATTGAAATGTAATCCACATATCAATGTGCTAATCTCTTGTGAAATTGTCTCTTGTAGAAATATCTACAAGGGGTCGTACTCCTTAGGTGATTTCAAAGATAATGAGACCATCATGACTACCAAAGATGGTACTAGCTCCATGATAGGCTCTACTGGAAGATTTACAAGGGTCTCAATAGGGAGCTCTTCAACTTCTGTGGGCCGTGAGAAAATCTCTTCTTGCAGTGACACCAACTCAGCAATAACTTCTGACCCTGGCTCTGATTCAATATCAACTTCTGGCTCTGGCTCTGGATCTTCAACTACCATGTTGTCTAGAATCTTCCCTATGCCAGTTAGGATCTTCTTATTACATTCAGTGACTAGATCGCTGAATTGTGGCCTCTCGAAGTGTGAAACATACCGAGTACGAAAAAAATCTTGTAAAACAACCAATCTCGACAGTTGATATGATTGTCTTTCCACCATCAATAAGCTTTCCCAACCAGTCTCATTTGGGTATAACTGTACTTCTGTTCAGATATCAGGTACTTCACACCCCTTGCATCGCGGACTTCACACCCTAATCTGAAGAACTCAAGAGCTCTAAAATTTTGACTGAAAAATTTATTTCATTCATTGTCTACTGAATGAAGAAGTTTGGGGCCTATTTATAGGATTTACAATAGTTCAATTCTCAGATATAACTGATGTGTACTAAAGACAATAAAAAGCGCTAAACCTAAAAAATAAACTAAGGCATAAAAAATAACTAGCACTTGTGTGATGTCTTCATTATTTTTCCGGGATGAGAGAAACTCATCCATATCGAGTCAGGGCTCCCCTCATGTAGCACTTCAATCAGGCCATGGTGGTGGTCGAGGAATCAGCACTAGTGCGTCACATTGAGACCAAAATGGTGGAGGTAGAACTGGCTTCCGTGACAGATCTGATGCAGTTGATGAGTGCTCAAGTAAGAAATATGCAGCATAATAAGTCAACTCAACTCTGCTAAATATAACATATATGAAAGTGCCAATCTCCTGTGAAATTATCTCATGTAGAAAGATCTGCAAGAGGTCGTACACATCAGGCGATCTCAAAGATAATGATGTCGTCATAGCTGCTAAAGATGGTACTAGATCCATGGTAGGCTCTGCTGGGAAGATCTACAAGAGTCTAAATAGGGAGCTTTTCAACTTCTGTGGGTCGTGAGGAAATCTCTTCTTGCGGTGACACCAACTCAGCAACAACTTATGGCCCTAAATCTAGCTCATCAGCGTCTGGCTCTGGTTTTGGATCTTCAATTGCCATGCTTTCTAGAATCTTCCCCATGCCAGTTAGGATCTCCTTACATTCAGCGACTAGATCGCTGAATTGTGGTCTCTCGAGGTGTGAAGCATACCGAGTACGAAGATCTTATAAGACAAACCAATCTCGACAGTCGATATGACTGTCTTTCTACCACCAATAAGCTTTCCTAACGAGTCTCATTTGGGCATAATAGTACTTTTGTTTAGATGTCAGCGGGAAATAACTAAAAAATTCCTCAAGGTGATTTTTCTACTCGTATCCATAACGATCATGAGAACCCAAAAATGTGGGAAAACCAATATATATGTATCATGTTCACTTCCTTCTCATCAGCATCAATATTTATATAATTTTCACAAAAGTAAAATCTCATGAATAAACTTATAAAGATCAGAGGTTACCCAAGAATTACTGCCCTTCTGCTGTTCTCAATGCTGTAAAATCTTTCCACTGGCTTCGAGACTCAGTTACAGACCCAACGCTTTGAACAGAGCTCGAAACGAGTTCTGAACGGACGAGAAATGGCTTCTGGATTACTGTGCGATGATCTGTTAGCTGAATATGGTAGACGATCGAAGCTTGAACCTAGATGTGAAGGTTGTAGGCGCGTAGTACTGACCTACACGAATCTACTTCTTCAAAAATGACTCGATTCTTGAAAGGAGCTCAGAATGGCCTTCGGGAGATCTGAACTGAGTCAGGCGAGTCAACTCGATATCAACTTGGCTGAGTTGATTGTTCCGAGTGGGCTCGGTCAGAGCCGACAGCTCTGGGTCGACTCGAGCCGACAGCTGGCGGCTCAAGAGCGGCTCGGGATTGGCTCGACAAGCTGATGACATCAACGACGGTGTTTTAAAAAACCCGTTTTATAACCCGTTATAACTCGTTATATAACATAACGCTGACCAATCGTTATGTAACAAGTCTAAAAAACGCGATATTTGATAACTATAGTTATTTTGCTCGTAACTTACATTATGTTACGTTATTAATGTAACGCACTGTAACCTACGTTACGATGTAAGTCGACTTTTTAAACCCCTATTCTCCCGATCTAGGGCAAAAAAAATCCCCAAATTCGCTCGCTCGCTCATCTCTCTGCAATCTTGTTGTCGTGTCCTCGTCGGCGCCAAGAAGACCATACCTCCGATCGACAGCAAAAGAAAAAGACCTACCTCTGGTGGTTATCCGTCATAGTGATCTCGCTAGCGTCGTCTCCAAGCGGTAGTTCTAAATCTCCAATCACAGGTAAGCTCTCTCTCCCCCAATCTCTCTCTTCTCTCTCTTTCTCCAATCTCCCCCCATCTCTCTGTTTTCTTGCCCCGATCACCCCCTCTGAGATCGGGAGAGAAAGAGAGAGATCGGGAAGGGGAGAGAAAGCAGAGAGATCGGAAGGGGAGAGAGAGCAGAGAGATTGGGGGTAAAATATCGGAGAGAGTGAAGAACACGGGGGGTATAATTGAATAGCATATTGTAGATTAAATTATGAATTATAATTTTTAACACAACTAAAAATTTTTGAATTATAATTGAATCATGAATTATTGTAAATTGATTATGAGTATGTGTAGATTGAATAGCATGACTAAAAACTATGAATTATAATGAAATTGCGAATCATATTGCTATTTGTGTAGATGGAATTATGAATTATAACTTGTGAATGTGAAAAATTATTGTGATACTTGCTAAAAATTGTTGTGAGACTTGCTAAATGTGTTATATATTGTTTTGATATTTTTTTTAGATTTTTTAAAAATTATTTCCCTATTTATTAAAATCTTAAATATAGTATATATATTTATTTTTATTAACTAAATATTAAATCGCGTAACCTACGTTATGCGTTACGTTATAACCTATGTTAACATAACAGAAAAAATGTTATCATTACGTTATCGTTATTTTAAACATTGGTGAAGACATAATCAGTGGTACTCCTCTGACTATATACATCACCCGCAAAATCGGAGTCTATATATCCGTGCAGACAAACATTTGTGCTATTATAGCACAATGTCATTATAGCATAATGCCATATCTAAACTTCGTTTCAGATATCTTAAGATCCATTTTACAGCTCTCTAATGCTCCTTCCCGAGATTGCTCATGTACTTGCTGATAACTCTCACTTCTTGAGCAATGTCTGGCCTCGTACAAACCATAGCATACATCAAGCTACCCACAACTAATGCATATGGCGCCTCCGATATGAGAACCTTCCTATCTTCTGTTGTCGGAGCCTGTCTTTGAGAGTTTAAAGTGACTTCCGAGCGGGATGTTCAGAGGTTTAGCATTCGACATGTTAAACCTCTGCAGCACCTTCTCCACATACTTGACTTGTGATATCTTCAACAACCTCTTTTCTCTCTTCCTGCTGATCCTCATTCCAAAGAAAATTCACTGGACTCAAGTCTTTCATTGAGAATTCTTTCGCCGACTTGGCTTTGAGATTCACAATCCTTTCATGCTTAATCTGATAACAAGCATATCATCTACATACAGTAGTAGTATGATGTAAGAATTCTCAAACCATTTAGAATAGCAACGGTGATCAGCCTGCAGCCTTGTGAATCCACTGCTAACTATGAATTTGTCGAACTTTAGATACCACTGCCTCAGAACCTATTTCAAGCCATAGAGACTCTTTTTGAGATTGCAAATCAACTGCTCTTTCCCAGCATAATATAACCCTGTTGCTGCATCATATAGATGTCCTCAAAATCACCGAGGGACATAGTTTTAACATTCAGTTGTTCTAGATGCAAGTACTCTGTTGCTACAATGCTCAGAATAGATCTAATAGTAAGCTTCACAACATGAGAGAAAATCTCAGTAAAGTCAATATTTTTCTGCTGTTGAAATCCTTTCACAACCATCCTCATCTTATACCTCTTGGTGTTGTCATGCTCTTCCTTTAATAGTAGACCCACTTGTTATGCAGGGCTCGTTTGCTTTCTGGCAGTTCAACCAAATTTCATGTTTGGTTCTTCATAAGAGACTCTATCTCATCATTCATAGCAAGCTCCCACTTGTCCTTGACTTCCACCTATAAAGTCTCTTCATAACACTCGAGATCACCACTGTCAGTTAACAACAGATAGTGTAAGGAAGGAGAATATCTATTGGGGCTCTAGTTGTCCTAGTTGATCGCCTCAACTCATTTTCAGGGGTCAGAGGCTTTACTCAGAGTTTCTTATTCTCGAATGCTCCGAACCTTCTTCACAGGAATATCAAGTTCGACGAACTTCGAGTCCGCAGCATCCTACTGTCCCGAGATGCCACTCTGGGATCCTTCTCTGAAGTGCTCCTCTCCATCAGCAAGTCCTTATACATTTCTTCTCATTGAATACCACATTCTTATGCCTAAGAATCTTTTGGTTTTCTGGATCCCAAAATCGATAGCCGTACTCGCTTGTTTCGTACCCAATGAAGATGCATCTCTTGGACTTCAATTTCAACTTGCTCCTACGATCTAGCTCCACATGGACATATGAGATACAATCAAAAGTACGCAGGTGGTTCAGGTTTACCTCTTTGTCGGTCCATGCTTCGTCCGAAATCCCACAGTTCAGGGCACCGATGGCCCTCTGTTGATCAAATACACCGCTATTTTGATTGCATCTGCTTAGAACTACTTGGGCAATCCAGCATGTATCCGCATGCTCCTGACACTCCAGTATTCTTATTCATGCGCTCTGCCACCCCATTCTAATGGGGGTTTCCCGGAACCGTCTTCATTCTACGGATTACCTGACTCGCTCAGAATTCTTTAAATCTGCCATCACAGCATTCACCCTCATTATCGGACTTCAAGCACTTAGGCTTCCGACCTGATTAATTTTCAACTTTGGCCAATCACTTCTTAAATACATCGAACATATCTGATTTGTGTTTCAAGAAATAAATTTAGACCTTTCTACTTGAATCATTAATAAAGGTTACAAAATACAATGAGCCTCCGAGATAGGGAACTAAAGCCTTACCCTATACGTTGGTATGAACTAACTCCAACCTTTCTGCCTTCAGAGTCTTTCCTGCCTCTGAGAAATTAACTCTTCTCTGCTTTTTGTAGACGCAATCTTCATACAAATCTAAGTCGATAGATTTCAACCCCGACAGCTTATCCGTGGAGAACATAACTTTCATTCCCTTCTCGCTCATATGCCCAAGTCTGCCACTCTCCGGCATCCAACTCCGATGAAGCAACTGAAATTATTGTCCAGGTATCCGACGTCATGTAGAGGGTACCTTCTTTCTTGTTGTATGCCAGCACCATGCACCCTTCATGATTTTGCATACATCATAGTCAAAAGTGGTCTTCATCCCTTCATCCGCAAGCTAACCGACATAGGTCAGATTTCTCTTCAGCTTCAATACATGCCTGACGTTTCTCAATTTCAGCATTGAGCCGTTTGAAAGGCTAACCATCACATTGCCTTTTCCAACAATGTAGAGTTCATCATCTCCCAGATACACCTTCCAAGTTCACCTTTCACATAATTTTGAAGATGTGTCAGAAAGTGGCGTGAAAGGAGGCGCCCGAATCAATCACCCATGATTCACTGGAACCATCCAAGGAGAGAATTAAAGCATCGGATCCATCACTCTCTGTGACATACTTAGAATTCTTCTCTTTACTTTTGCCTTCTCCATCCTTCTTTTGTTTGCAGTCCCTCTGAATATGCCCTTTCTCACTACACCGCCAACACTTGGCATCCCTTGACTTGGAATTACCTCTCCCTTGGATTTGTCATTCTTTTTCTTTTCTCAATTCATCGGTCTTCCTCTCTGAACAATACTCAGGGCACCCTTGATGTCTCAGGCGACCCCGATGACTTCCTGCGCGCCTCTTCATTGAGAAGAATACCAACCGCGTCATCAAACTTCAAGATTCCTGTCCTACAAGAACTGCTCATCGTCATCACGAGACCATCCTAGGACTCTGGTAGACTGGACAATAAAACCAGCGCCCTGACTTCGTCATCGAAATTGATCTTAACATATTCTAACTAGCTCGTTAGCGTGTTGAATTCATTGAGATGCTTAGCGACGTTTTCGTTGTTCACCATCTTCATGTTGAACAACTTTTCATCAATAAAACCTTATTTGAAGCCGAGAGTTTCTCGTACATCTTCAAGATAGCCGCCATCAAGTCTTGTCTTCTCCCTGGAGACATTCAATGCAACCGTCGATGCCAGGGATAATCGAATCACCCCTAGGGCTTTTCGATCTAGAATGTCCCACTCGCTGTCGGACATCTCCTTCGGCTTTTGGGCCTTTTCACTGAGAAGAAGATAGATATCTTTCTGATACATGTAGTCTTTGATCTGCATCTTTCAGATTCTGAAGTCCGTGCCGTTGAATCTTTCAACTCTGATCTTTCCTTCATCCGCCATTACGAACCTTGCTTTGATACCAGTTGTTGGGATCTATAACAACACGAAAGAAGAAAAGAGATAAAATCACATATCAACCAAAGACACCAAAAATTATGTGAAAAATCCCAGTCGGAAAAACCCACGAAGCCGCACACAAATCCACTATTTATCAGAGAGATTATAAGGGAGAAAAGAGAATCCTCACAACTGCTTTGTACAATGGCACTCACAATAGCTTAATCTATTGATGATTTTTTATTATTAACCTTAATGACTGCGCATCCCCCTTTTATAAGAAGAACTAGGGTTATAAGTTGTGAGATCTCTAAACTGCTCTTAACGTGTTCTCCAAGTTTCGCTAGCAAAATAAAACTTTCAGACTGGACCACTACCGCTATGGGCCTGTGGACTACTTCTGTTATGGGCCTCCGACTGGGCTAGCCCGCTTCCAGACTGGACCTCTTTTGCTTCGCACCTCCGAGAAGTAATTCTACTTTGTCGCTACGGAGTGCTCCTCCGACTAGGTGCTTTGGAGTAATCTTCCACTTTGGAGTTTCCACCACTCCGGAAGACTCTGTCGCTGCGTCCTTGCCATCAAACAGAAAATCTGAAGTCGCCAACGCCATGACTCAGAAAGCTTCGCCGTCGCTTCGGGATATCATCGTGTTAACTGCGATGGCGACAGTCCGTCAAGGCAATAATTTGGCTCCACAACTTAACAATGTATGTATCACCACTTCCTGTGTCTTCGCTTGCTGTTCAAAATGAGAGAACAATTGTGCATCTTCTTACTCTCACTCATCTATCATCGACTCCGGAGGACCCTCGTTCAAGTGACGCGTCTTACCCCGTCCTTTCACATGTATCTCTACAATCTTTTGTTACTGTAAGTAATTCTCATCATTCATAGATAATTTCTATTGTAATTTTTTCAGATACAAACTCTTCGATTCATGTTCCATGATAGATTACCACAGACAGATCCTCCTTTCACACCCAAATACAAAGAGAAGATGTACCCAACACAACACCAAATGATCCTCCCTTGGGATCCAGATAACAAAGTTCCCCTCACTGGATCTAATTAAATACACCAAACACACCAAATATCCATAAATCAAACACCAAATACACCCAAACGACCACTATTTTCTTTTTGAGAATTACAATTTCAGGGAAAGAAGAAAATGAAGAAGTCGTAGAATAGGAGGTGCATATCTGCTTATGAATCGTGGTTAGAATTCGTGGCTGGAGTCGGAGTCATGGTCGAAAGGCGGGGTCGAAGTCGTGGACAGAGGGCGGAATAGAAGTCGAGATCTGCTGTTGAACTTGTGGTCGGGATCGAACGTCGAAGGTGAGGTCATGGTCAGGCTGCAAGGTTGAAGGCGAGGTAGTGGTCGGAATCAGGTTCATGGTCGAATTGGACGTCGAAGACGAGGTCGAGGTCGGCTTGCGAGGTTGAAGGCGAGGTCGTGGTTGGAATCGACAGCAAGGGCCGAAGTTACAGTCGAGATGGGGAGATGGGGATGGATGCGAGGAAGAGGGTTAGGGTTAATCTAGGTTAGTATAGGTTAATCATGGCTCTCATACCCTGATAATATGAGTTTTGGTAGAAGGTTAGATGAGTTCATTTTGATGGACCTCATCTATTATATATATTATAAGCCACTTTTACATAAAACACCTGCTCAATCTAAATATTCTCCAACAAGTTTTACAATTTGTATTCACCAAACCATAATCTGATTAACATGCTACTTTCAACCATCCATTTTTTGCCTCCTTAATACATAGAAAAGAGAACTTTAGTGTTTTTATTTTTGGTTTTTAGTAACTCTAGATAATGTAGACATATTAATTTGAATGAAGTGGACTTTTTATTCGAACGAAAAGGATTTGGGTGCAATTCGTGCCCATTGTATCTTAATGTTTGGTATCCACTTTGAACATCCACTCAGTCAAAGTTGATCACATCATTTGAAATTTCTACAAACCCAAATTATGAGGATTTTTATTTTTTTTCTTCCTCACACATTAACTAGCTGCAAAATAATGAATTGTCGGAGTTAACGAATTGTTAAGATCTATAGTTTAGAGTATACAAATTGTAAATGTAAACCTTGGATCATTATCTAAAGACTTTAAAATTCCTGCACACTAATCTCTGTCGGACTTGAAACATTCTAGGCCATAAAATTGTGCGACTCGCTACTTATGGTCAAAAGCATATATAGTTTGGTTTTTGGATGCTCCAATTGATCTAGATCAAGTTTAACGGAGTGGGTCATCATGAGCAAGAAAGCTCAATAACGTTTAAAGTTTTTTTGGCTGTCTTGATATAGATCAACTTCAACATAGTGGGCCCCATTGTTGGAAGTTCTTGTGAAAAGGATTTGCACTCAAATCCTCTTGCTCTTGTCTTCTTTTATGGTTTTACACTCGGCTTAGCACATTCGCAGCCTCAGGTTCTGCTATTTGGCATCACACACATACGACCTATGGACACTTGTAATTGTTTCTTACTTAGCATATCATTCTTGTGAAAATCATATGTTAGGTAAATTTGTAGGTGACCACTCCATTACTGTTCAAGATGATCCCGACAGTCGTTCATCTTGGAGTCTTACTACGGTGGTTCTCTCCAGACAGCAGTCAAAGCGAGGTAGCCTTTTCTTTTTCTTTTTCTTTTTCCCCCCTTCCCCCCCTTAAAGTCTTGGTTTTAGGACTACAAGATGTTAAACCATATCATCTGAGTTAAATTTTCAGATGGGTATAAAGGTGATGGGCTTCGTGTGGACAGTGCCAAGCGAATAACCTTGTTGGTCCATGGCGCTCGTGATTCATGAAACTAAGTGTTCAGAAAATATCCCCATGAATCAATCTGGAGCAGTGGGCTCCCAAACATGCAGGTACCTGGATTAAGTGAAGGAGACCTGACTGCTGCCTGTGACGTTAAAATAGCAAGTGTACATTTTGGCTTTGCCCCAGTCCAGGCAAGCATATGATGTCCGATGCTGCAGGATGAAAGACCAGATTTTGTAGAGCTTGGCTCATATATATTGGCTGTGGCACACTTCCCGGTTTTGTGTAAAGATGTTTCTTTTCTTTCTTTTCCTTTCCCTTTTCCTTTTCCTTGTGTCTCTTATTTTAATTGTTATATATATTCTAGGATCTCCCATTGTTGTCATCCAAACAAAATGTAGAGTGCAAAAGAGGTTCCGTTTAGGTGTTGTTTTATTTTACAATCATTACAAGATGAAGGCTACTGCATTTATCGACCTCGTGTCCAACTTGTGAGATAACTCCATTTACGCTAATTTATGCGATCAATATCTCCTTGATTGGTTTTTGAATCTGAATGAAATGTGCACTATGCAGGTTGCTGATAGCTTCCGGTGCTCTTGACAAAGAACTTCTTTATATGCACTTGGTGCTAATGGAATGGGTAAAGTCCAAACAATTATCATTTTTTTACTGGATAGCTCAAGTAATGAATCTCAAATGCTATTTGGTTGTTGATGTTATTAGTGTACAGTTGAGCTATGTTATCTGTTCTATCTGTTCGACTGCTTGGTTTCTGGAATTGCAAATTTACGTTATGAATATCTGTGTCACCTGCGGTCTACGAAAATTGAGTCACAGAAGAATACGGTTGCCTTGTAGTTCAAACAACCTTCATAGTGTTTCTTTACCTTTTTTTTCTCTACTTTTATCTCCACCTGCTGTCAAATTTAAGTTTGTTTCCATGATGATTCAAAAGATTGATGTTCACTTCAACATCCAAAATTCTCATTAGTACCAGAATATTTGATCGTAGAGATGGGTGTCTTCAGTTGATAAGAGCACAGAGGATTGAGTCCAAGTTGTCTGTTGCTTCACAGGACAACCTTGTACTAAAGAAAAATGACAAGGATTGAATTATTTTTAAAGGTTTGATTTCTTAGCTGGTAATTTTTAAGCTGATATCAAGATCTTACTTAAAATATGCATGATGAAGCCAAATATTCTTTTGCTTGAACTCTAGCAGCATGACCTGATGCTGTGACAGCATCATATTGTTATAGCCATGGCTTTAATCTTACCAAAGGAAAATTCCACATAATAGGGTAGCCATGAGGAGAGATGCAGCAGTTCATGGGTCACATCCTTCAGAAATTCCAAGCAAATACAAAACTTTCATATATAATCACATTGTCTGGAGACTGGAGCACGGTGATGTGACTGTATATAGAATTTTTATGCCAGATGGAAATGTTGCATTTTGTATACCAGACACACTATACATAAAATATTGATTTCTAACGACTAAAGATAAGACTTATCACCTACGCCCTGCACAAGGTGGATTACTCTAAAATTTAATATAGAATAATAAACAGAATTCAAAGAAGTGGTCTCTCAAAAAAACCTCAAAGAAGTGGTCGTAGTGGAGTTGGTAATGTTGGGGATACTGACTTTCACGATGGCAATGAACAAGAACAGTAAAGATTGAAAGAGAGGAGCAAGATTGCAGATCAATCAAAAGATAACACACAGAGAACACTAGAAATTATGTGAAAAACTCAAAATAAGGGAAAAAAAAAATCATGGAATCGCTCGCAAGTTCACTATTATCGAGTGATTACAAGGAGACGAAGAAGAAGATCTTACAGTCGCTCTGTACAGTAGCTCTCAAGATTTCTCTTAACTTCACACACAACCCTAGTTACGACACATCTCCTTATAGAGAAAACTCGGGTTATAAGTTGTGACATTCTTAAACTGTCCTTGACACGTGAGTTGAGTTTTCTGTATCGCGAAACTTTCAGGCTGGATCGCATTCGCTGCGTCTTATTGCGCCTCGGGGGTGTTCCTTTATTATGTCGCTCAGAGTGCTCCTCCTGAGAGTTCGAATGATCCCCCGAACACTTGAACATGCCTCCGTCTGAAACTCTAAGCTAGCTCACACTCGCCTATAAACATACAACTTTACTCAGGGAGTCAGCGAGGTAGTCCAGTCCTCGGGAGACTTTTCCCGAGGCCATGCCCGAGTCACCCAGGATGGAGTTCTTGACTTCCTAGCTCCCACTGCGACTGGACCTCGCAGTTCTTCCTGCGAAATACTTCTTCAAGGGCGATTCGCCGTCAAGGTCGGCAATCAAGCTCCACAACTTCAACAATCTTTCACTTGGAGATTGATAGTCGGCGCAACAGCATCATCCCATCTCTCTCTCGTTCTCCTCTCGTTCCCAATTAATAGTGACTCCGAGCCACTCAAACTCGGATCCTCAAGTTTGAAGACCCATATAAGCTAATCAACTTTTCAGCTTCTCCACTGTGACCACCTTGGTCAACATATCTGTTGGATTCCGACTCGTGTGTATCTTCAACAGTGAAAAACATACCATCCTTTAGCAGCTTGCGGATGAAGTGGCACCGCACATCAATGTGCTTAGTTCTGTTATGATAGATCAGATTATTTGCAAGGTCAATCGCACTCTAGATGTCACTGTGCAGTGACGAGGCCTCCTGCTCCTTCCTGAGCTCCTTCAGAAACTCCTTCAGTCATATCAGCTCATTGCAAGTTTCTGTTGCTGCAACATACTCGGCCTCTGTCGTCGACAAGGCGACTATCTTTTAGCCGCGACACCCAGCTCACAGCTCCACTTCCCTAAGTGAAGATATAATCAGTGGTATTTCTCTGACTGTCTACATCACTCGCAAAATCGGAGTCAACATATCCCAGCAGTTGAACATCCGTTCCATCATAGCACAATGTCATATCTGAACTCCCTTTCAGATATCTCAAGATCTACTTCACAGCTCTCTAGTGCTTCTTCCCGGGGTTGCTCATGTATCTGCTGATAACTCATGCTGCTTGAGCAATGTCTAGTATTGTGCAGACCACAGCATACATTAGACTGCCTACAGCTAATGCATTTGGCACCTCCGACATGAGAACTTTCTCATCTTCTGTCTTCAGAGTCTGTGCCTCTGAGAGTTTGAAGTGACCTCCGAGTGGGAGGTTCACAGGTTTAACATCTGTCATGTTAAACCTCTTCAGCACCTTCTTCACGTACTGGACTTGTTATACTTTCAACAACACTTTTCTCTCTCTTTTGATCCTCATTTAAGAATTTTCTTATAGGCCTAAATCCTTCATTGAGAATTCTTCTGTCAACCTAGCCTTGAGATTCACAATTGTTGGCCCAAGAGGTTACACTCTCCAATTGTTTTGTGTTTTGATGATGACAAACCAAATTAGAGCTATTTGGTACTAACAAGTTTGTTAAGATGAGTTTCAGGTTTTGTACCATGTTTAGAGACCATTTGCTTAGCTATTGCAAAAACTTCTAAGTTCCACCAAGCAAGGAAGGCAATTGCATATCAAGGAAGGATCATAGAAGAGAAGGCACTAGCAAGGCATTGAATGGCTCAAAGACTTGAAGATAGCTCAAGAAGTCTTCATGTAATTTGTTTTTCAGTTTATAGTATGTTAAAGAATAGTGGATAGGTTTGAAGCTCTATCACACACGTTTTTGCGCACATGCTCATTCCAAAATAATTTCTTATAAATTATACAAAAATATTTTGCATACAAGTTTTTGCCTACAGATACATATTTATATTTTATACTATTCCCTGTTCAAAAGTATTTTTGTTAAAATCAAAATCCTCTTTGTTTTCTTTCTTAAAATTGATTTTTGACCTGATCCGGTCGACCGGGACAGTCGACCGAGTCTGTGTCAGTCTGGTCCGGTCGACCGGACCAGTCGACCGCAGTTCTGGCAGAGGCACGTATCAGTGTGCATGTCTGCCAGTCGACCGGGGCGGTCGACCGAGATATTGTTTTTTGCTCACAGGTTTTTTCAGTCGACCGGGTCGGTCGACCGCTGGCCTATAACGGTCAAATTTTTGATCTACCGGTCGACCGGCCCAGTCGACCGATGTGTCCGTTGAACAGTAACGGGCAGATTTTTAGTGAGCTGTTTATTTTTGTCTTTTGTGTTTAAAAATTCGTTTAAGGATATATTTTGATCTAATTACCTCCTAAACTTCAGTAATTATGTTTTATCCCTAACCCTAACCCTCTCCTATAAATAGGGGTGTTTGGGGAGAGATTTGTTACAACAATTTTTGCTAGAAAATTCAAAAGTTTAAGGCTTTCAAAAGAGACTTGTTTCTTGGTTTTTGTGCTGAATTTCTCACTGATTTTCTGAAGGGTTTTCAAATACTCTCTGATTTAATTTTCTTTCTTCACTTACAACAAGAGCTTCATTCCTACTCAATATTCTCTAAGGACCTTTGTAAGGGAAGAGATATTTGAAAGAGAGAGTTTGTAGTCTTTTGACTACCAAGGAAATTACTTGTTCTTGAGATTGTAGGAGTTGGGTACTCCATTGTATTTGAGATCTTTGTGATAGTGGAAGTGGTCGGAATCCTTCTGGGGAAGGCGGGGAGTAGAGCTGGGTGCTCGAACCTCGATAACATATCCTTGTGTTTGCGATTGGTTTACATTCTTGCAATTCTTACTCTACTTTGATTGCACTTATTACTTGCTTATCATATTCATTGTCATACTTACTTGCTTGCATTCATCTTGTGATTCTTGTTTGTAATTGTTGTAGCTTTAAATTTTTATTTGCCCTTTGATTAGCATTGTCACCTATTCACCCCCCCTTTAGGTGACTTTTCAATTGGTATCAGAGCTTGGACTCTAGGTTTGGCTTAACATCCATAGAGAGATCCTTAAATATTGCTAATCAACATTTTCATTTCATTCATTCATCACTAGTAAACATGGCCGACAACATTAAATCCCCACCTAAATTTGATGGCCTCAATTTCCCAATTTGGAAGGTTAGGATGACTATATTTTTGCAATCTTTGGGTAGCTTAGTAGCCAAGTTCTTGACCAAACCCTATGAAGCACCCGATGGTGATGAGAGCACTTGGACCGACCTTGACTTTAAATTATATGAGGCTAACTCCAAGGCCCAAAACTCCCTATTAACCGCCTTGAATGAGGATGACCTTACACGGGTAATTCATTGCCAATCTGCCTATGAGATTTGGCAACACTTATTGGTCACACACGAGGGGACTTCACAAGTCAAGAGAGCTAAGATAGATCTCTTGAGGTCCCAATATGAGTCATTTAAAATGCTTGATGATGAGTCTATTGATAGTATGGCTACAAGGTTTACTAAAATCACTAATGGTCTTTCTTCCTTAGGTGATGACATCTCCAACGATCAAAAGGTGCGGAAAGTAATTCGGGCTCTTCCTTTATCATGGGAGATCAAGGCCACCACCTTGAAGGAGTTGAACGACAAGGACGAGATGGACCTCATTAGTCTCATTGGGAACCTAAAGACCCATGAGATGGAGAAGAAGGCAAGAGAGGAGGCCACTACTTCAAAGAAGAAATCCATAGCCTTCAAGACTTCATCCACCAATGATGACGATGAAGATGACGAAGAAGAAGATGAGGAGCTTACTCTACTTGTTCGCAACGTCAAAAGGATGTACCGGAAGAACAAGCTCAACTTTCGGAGAAAATTTGAAGGCAAAGAGGAGCGAAAGATCATATGCTACAATTGCCGCAAACCCGACATATCATGGCGGATTGTCCGGAGTTCAAGAAGAAAATGACTTCCTCCTTCAAGCCAAAGAAGCCGGAGGAAAAGAAAGCTTACAAAGCAACATGGGATTCGGAAAGCGAGTCCGAAGAGGAGGTGGATCAAGCTAATATGTGTTTCATGACAAACACACCCAAGGTAACCCCTCAATCCCTTGATGATGAAGATGATGATGTAAGTAAGGAAGTTCTAGTGCATGCTTTTGTAGAACTTTCTGAAACTTATGATAACAAGAAACTTGAATGCATAAAATTACAAAAAGAAGTTGCTTTTCTTAAGAATCAACTCGCCATTGTTTCTAAAGAAAAAGATGATATTTCTTCAAATTTCATTTCCATGCAAAAAGAATTTTGTGTCTACAAGAGTTCTTGTAAGGCTAAATCCCCTATTATTGATGAAAAAGAAATTTCTTCTTTTAAATCCAAAATGAATGATTTTGAAAAAGTTTTAAAAGATTGTGCCTTTAATACTAAGAAACTTGAAGAAAAATTTTCTAAAAAGCACACATCTCATGCTAAGATTCCTCATGCTCACACTACACCTAACACGTCTCATGTTCATGCTCACAATGCCCATGCTCACAAATCACACACTCATTATGCTTTTAAATATGGTAGAGTGTATAGATGCACATATTGTGGCAAAAATGGACATTTAGCTAAGTTTTGCTATGATCAACTAAATAGAACAAATAATCTTGTTTGGGTTCATGACACTAACCCTAGAGGACCCAAGAAAATATGGGTACCAAAATCAAGTCTTAAATTGTTTGATATAGGTACACACCAAAGCTCCAAGACGTAGGGAGCGGTGGTACCTTGATAGTGGTTGTTCAAGACACATGACATGGGACATCAACAACTTCACAACCCTATCAAGGTACATGGAAGGTGGCACCGTCACCTTCGGGGATGACTCCAAAGGAACTATCATCGGTATAGGTAACATTCAAATTGGTGCATCTCCTATTATTGAGAATGTTGTTTTAGTAGATGGTTTAAAACATAATTTGCTTAGCATTAGTCAACTTTGTGATCGTGGACTTAAAGTTGTTTTTGATGATACTTCTTGCAAGATTTTTGATGTTAAATCCGATATTTGTATTCTCACCGGTTTTCGTGATAATAATGTTTATATTATTGACATGCTTAATTTAGATTGTTCTACTAAATGCTTAAATGCTTTTGATGAAAATTCTTGGCTTTGGCATAGAAGATTAGGACATGCATCTTTTGACCATATTTCTAGGATTAATTCAAAGGAATTGGTGAAGGGTATACCTTTCTTGAATTTTGAGAAAGACCGCATTTGTAGTGCGTGCCAACTTGGGAAACAAACCAAGTCTTCCTTTAAACCAATCAAGGATATCATGTCAACTAGGCCTTTAGAATTAATTCATATGGATCTTTTTGGACCAACTAAAACTAAGAGTTTAAATGGAAGTAGATTTGCATTTGTTTTGGTTGATGATTTCTCCCGTTTTACTTGGGTTTTCTTTTACAAAATAAAGATCAAACTTTTTCTCATTTTAAAATTTTTCGAAAAAGAGTTAAAAGAAAAGGGTTTTCCAATTTTGAGAATAAGGAGTGATAGAGGTGGTGAGTTTGTTAACCAACTCTTCATGACTTATTGTGATGAAAAGGAATTAAGCATGAAATGTCTTGTCCTAGAACTCCACAACAAAATGGAGTTGTAGAAAGGAAAAATAGAACACTTCAAGAGATGGCTAGGACAATGATAAGTGAATATGACCTCCCTCAATATTTATGGGCCGAGGCCGTAAACACCGCATGCTATATATCGAATCGTATTTATTTATGCAAAAATTCTTCAAAAACTTCTTTTGAAATGTATCATTCTAGAAAACCAATGTTGCATATTTTAAAGTTTTTGGATGCAAGTGTTTTGTTTTGAATACTAAGGATAATTTGGGCAAATTTGATGCTAAGGCTTATGAGGTTATCTTTGTTGGATATTCCTCTACTAGCAAAGCATATAGAGTTTTCATTAGATCTTCTCAAACCATTGAAGAATCCATGCATGTTAAGTTTGAAGAATCTAATGTGTTTGTTGAGAATGTTGTAGAGTTTGAACCATTAGGTGAAGACATGGAGAGACTATCCTTGAAGGACTCACCCGCTCAAGAAGAAAAGCTAGATCCTATTGGTGAAGTTCAAGAGGATAAGGAGGAAAGCACTCAACCACTTCCTAAAGCTTGGAGATACGCTACAAATCATCCTAAGGAGCTCATCTTGGGTGACGCATCTAAAGGAGTCACTACGCGCTCCAAACTCCATGACCTATGTGGTAACTTTGCTTTCATTTCTCATTTTGAACCCAAAGGCATTCTCGAAGCCGAGACGGACCCATATTGGTTGCTTGCCATGCAAGAGGAACTCAATCAATTTGAGCGCAACCAAGTTTGGCACCTTGTTCCTAAGCCCCACGATAGACCAATAATTGGTACTAAGTGGATCTTTAGAAACAAGATGGATGAGTCCAGAAATGTCATTAGGAATAAAGCTAGGTTAGTGGCCCAAGGTTACACTCAAGTTGAGGGAATTGACTTTGAGGAGACCTTTGCACCCGTAGCACGGCTTGAAGCCATACGGATGACACTAGCTTTTGCATGTTTTAAAAATTTTAAACTTTTTCAAATGGATGTAAAAAGTGCATTTTTAAATGGTTTTATAATGAAGAAGTTTATGTTTCTCAACCTCCCAGTTTTGTTGATCATGTTCATCCCGATTTTGTTTTTAAACTTGATAAAGCTTTGTATGGATTGAAACAAGCTCCAAGAGCTTGGTATGAAAGGCTTTCTAGTTTTCTCATTTCAAATGATTTTATTAAAGGCAAAGTGGACACAACTCTTTTTACTAAGCATGTTGATAATGATATTTTAATTGTGCAAATTTATGTTGATGATATAATTTTTGGATCTACTAATGAGCTTTTATGTAAGGATTTTGAGAAAGTCATGCAACTTGAATTTGAAATGTCTTCAATGGGTGAGCTAAATTTCTTCCTTGGACTCCAAATCAAGCAATTGCAAGACGGAACCTTCATTAACCAAGCCAAGTACGCAAAGGAGCTAGTAAAGAAGTTTGGGCTTGAAGGATCAAAGGCTTGCAACACTCCAATGGCAACTACAACCAAGCTTGATAAGGACGAACAAGGTAAAATGTTGATATTAAATTATATAGAAGCATGATAGGAAGTCTTTTATATTTGACGGCAAGTAGGCCGGATATCATGTTTAGTGTGTGTCTTTGTGCTAGATTTCAATCGTGTCCTAAAGAGTCTCATCTTATTGCGGTAAAGCGCATTATTCGTTATATTAAGGGCACTATTGGAATGGGTCTTTGGTATCCGAAAACTAGAGATTTTTCAATGACTAGCTATTCGGATGCCGACTATGCGGGTTGTAGAGTAGATAGAAAGAGTACTAGTGGACATGTCAATTTCTTGGTAATTGTCTTGTTTCATGGTCCTCTAGGAAACAAAATTCCGTAGCTCTCTCAACCGCCGAGGCGGAGTATGTTGCCGCGGGGGCTTGTTGTGCACAAGTCCTTTGGATGAAACACACTCTCCTTGATTTTGATTTGCACTTTGATCATATAAAAATATTCTGTGATAATACTAGTACTATACACATGACCAAAAATGCAAATCAACATAGTAAGACCAAGCATATTGAGATTAGATATCACTTTCTTAGAGATCATTTTGAGAAAGGTGATATAGATATTGATTATGTTTCCACGGATTTACAACTAGCCGATATTTTCACTAACCTCTTGATTTTGCTAGATTTTCGTTTATTTGTGGAGAACTTAATGTTTGTATTATTGAATAGACATGTTTTTCATAACCCTTTTTGATGTATGACAAAAAGGAGGAGAATAAGTTTACATGACAAAAATAAGTTCATTTGGTCTTGGTTCCATATGAATTTATATGCTTTAACCTTAAAGATTTGTTTTATGAGTTTTATGTTTATGTATGTATGAGTTTTTGAATTCATGTATTTTGAGAATACTTGTGTTTTAGTTTTGTGTTTTAGTTGTTTTGGTATTTTTGGTATCAAGAGCAATTTTTGTGTTTTATATTAGTTTCAATAATTGGTGCATCATTTCAATTATTGGTATCTAGAGCATATTCTTGTGTTTTATGTATAGCATAATTTGAGGGGGAGTTTTCTCCTCCCTATATTTTTGTCAATAGCCTATTTGTTTTGTCATCATCAAAAAGGGGGAGATTGTTGGCCTAAGAGGTTACACTCTCCAATTGTTTTGTGTTTTGATGATGACAACCAAATTAGAGCTATTTGGTACTAACAAGTTTGTTAAGATGAGTTTCAGGTTTTGTACCATGTTTAGAGACCATTTGCTTAGCTATTGCAAGAACTTCTAAGTTCCACCAAGCAAGGAAGGCAAATTGCACATCAAGGAAGGATCATAGAAGAGAAGGCACTAGCAAGGCATTGAATGGCTCAAAAACTTGAAGATAGCTCAAGAAGTCTTCATGTAATTTGTTTTTCAGTTTATAGTATGTTAAAGAATAGTGGATAGGTTTGAAGCTCTATCACACACGTTTTTGCGCACATGCTCATTCCAAAATAATTTCTTATAAATTATACAAAAATATTTTGCATACAAGTTTTTGCCTACAGATACATCTTTATATTTTATACTATTCCCTGTTCAAAAGTATTTTTGTTAAAATCAAATCCTCTTTGTTTTCTTTCTTAAAATTGATTTTTGATCTGATCCGGTCGACCGGGACAGTCGACCGAGTCTGTGTCAGTCTGGTCCGGTCGACCGGACCAGTCGACCGCAGTTCTGGCAGAGGCACGTATCAGTGTGCATGTCTGCCAGTCGACCGGGCGGTCGACCGAGATATTTGTTTTTGCTCACAGGTTTTTTCAGTCGACCGGGTCGGTCGACCGCTGGCCTATAACGGTCAAATTTTTGATCTACCGGTCGACCGGCCCAGTCGACCGATGTGTCCGTTGAACAGTAACGGGCAGATTTTTAGTGAGCTGTTTATTTTTGTCTTTTGTGTTTAAAAATTCGTTTAAGGATATATTTTGATCTAATTACCTCCTAAACTTCAGTAATTATGTTTTATCCCTAAACCTAGCCCTCTCCTATAAATAGGGGTGTTTGGGGAGAGATTTGTTACAACAATTTTTGCTAGAAAATTCAAAAGTTTAAGGCTTTCAAAAGAGACTTGTTTCTTGGTTTTTGTGCTGAATTTCTCACTGATTTTCTGAAGGGTTTTCAAATACTCTCTGATTTATTTTCTTTCTTCACTTACAACAAGAGCTTCATTCCTACTCAATATTCTCTAAGGACCTTTGTAAGGGAAGAGATATTTGAAAGAGAGAGTTTGTGGTCTTTTGACTACCAAGGAATTACTTGTTCTTGAGATTGTAGGAGTTGGGTACTCCATTGTATTTGAGATCTTTGTGATAGTGGAAGTGGTCGGAATCCTTCTGGGGAAGGCGGGGAGTAGAGCTGGGTGCTCGAACCTCGATAACATATCCTTGTGTTTGCAATTGGTTTACATTCTTGCAATTCTTACTCTACTTTGATTGCACTTATTACTTGCTCATCATATTCATTGTCATACTTACTTGCTTGCATTCATCTTGTGATTCTTGTTTGTAATTGTTGTAGCTTTAAATTTTTATTTGCCCTTTGATTAGCATTGTCACCTATTCACCCCCCCCCCTTTAGGTGACTTTTCAACAATCTCCTTCATGCTGGACCCAGTAACAAGCATACCATTTACGTACAACAGAATCATGATATAAATTTTTTTGAACCACTTGGAATAGCAACAATGATTAGCTTCCAGCGTTGTGAAATCATTGTTCACCATGAATCTGTCAAACTTTAGATACCACTGCCTCGTAGCCTGTTTCAAACCATAAAGACTCTTCTTTAGCTTGCAAACCAACTGCTCCTTCCGAGCATGATATACCCCTATGGCCGCAACATGTTAATGTCTTCCTCCAAATCGTCATGGAGGAATGCGGTCTTCACATCTAGCTGTTACAGATATAAGTCTGCCGCTGCCACAATACTTATTACATATCTAATGGTATTAAATTTCACAACAGGAGAGAAATCTCGTTGAAGTCAATACCTTCTCGTTGTTGAACTCCTTCACAACTAGCCTTGCCTTGTATTTCTTAGTTCCATCATTCTCCTCCTTCAGCTGGTAGACCCACTTATTATGCAGGGCAAGCTTGCTTTCTGGCAGTTCAACCAAATTTCACGTTTGGTTCTCATGAGAGATATTATCTCATCATCCATAGTAAGCTCCCACTCAGGCTTGGCTTTTACCTGTAAAGCCTCCTCAGAACATTCGGGGTTACCACTGTCAGTCAATAACAGATAGTGTAAAGCTGAAGAATATCTTTCTGGAGCCTTCGTCTGCCTGGTTGAGCGCCTCAACTCAGTTTAGGGGGTCGGAGGCGCTATTCGAGATTCCACATTCCCCTCGAGAATGTTTCGAGCCTTGTCCACGTGAGCATCTTAAAGTTTGACGAACTCCGAGTCCGCAGCTTAGGAGTATTCTGAGGTGCCACTCCGAGATCGTTTTCCAAAGTGCTCCTCTCCTTTCTGTAAGTCTTTGTACGTCTTCTTCTCGTTGAAAACCACATCTTTGTGCCTAAGGATCTTGCGGTTCTCAGGATTCCAGAACCGATAACCGTACTTTTCAGTTCTGTATCCAATGAAGATGCACCTTCTAGACTTTGGGTCCAACTTGCTCCTGTGACAGCTCAATATGGACATAATGTAAGTTCACTTAGGGGGGGGTGAATAGGTGATGGCTAATCTAATGGTCACTTAATGCCAAATAATGCGGAATTAAAAACTATTATGACCTAAACAAACTATTTAGACTAAACACCACGTATAACACAAGAGTGTAGCCGAATTCCCCGTGAAGGGCTCTGGACTAACTCCTCTAGATTCCCCTAGATAAGGGTTGAGGTGCCGCGTTGGCTCTCTTGGTTAAATACAAGTGTTAGCAAACAATCCCCAAGCATATATATCAATTAAGCATAATATGAATATCAAGCATGTAAGGATAAACACAATAAAAGCATGCAAGATATAAACAAGAGACAAGAGAGAGAGTGAGCAATCGCAAACATAAGGGATTTATTTTAAGGTTCGAGCATACTTGCTCTACATCCCCGCCTTCGACACACAAAGGATTTCCACTATAATCGATCCCACCAGATCACTCGGTGCCACAACACCTACAACTCTCGGACTCCCTAGTCTGTACACACCGCAAGCCCCACAAGCTCGCCGAGGCAGCACCTCAAACAAGGAGTTCGCACCCGAACTCGAAACAACCGCGAACGCACTCATCCGCCTCCTCAAGAAAACAAGTAAAGATCTCTTAGTGATCTAAACACTTTGATTACCAATAAAAACTCTCACTACAACACTCCTATAGGATGAATGTCAATGGATAGCTCAAGTGTTAGTGTGAGAAAACTAGGAAAGAGATGGTGGAGAAAAACTCAAGAAAATCTCTTTTAACACTCTTGATAACTCTCCTTCTGATTGGAAATATTTGCACTCAATTTTGTGGAGAAAAACCTCTGAAAAGAGTAGGAAAAACTGGCTCTAAAAGTCTCCAAAAATCTTAATCAAAACAACCCCCAATGCCCCATTTTATAGAGTCTGAAAAACTAGCCGTTGGGGTCTGACAGAGCTGTCGGTTGACCGCCCGGTCGACCGGCCAACGGTCATATTTCAGATCGTTGTGCCATCGGTCGACCGGTCGGTCGACCGAGGCCAGGATACAGAGAGCAAGTCTCTCTGTCCGGTTGACCGCTCGGTCGACCGGCCCTCCTGCCGGAACTGGTTGTGCACGTCTGTGCACGTCGGTCGACCGGCTGAAGCCAGGACAGAAAACAGGGATTTAAACTAAGGTATTTTAACACAAATAAAATCCCATAAAATTACAGAAAATCTACAAAAATAGTTTTGATGTAATACTTTGATAAACAAACATGTTTGCTCAAAATCAAGGCATGTTACAAATGTTTTGAACTATTTTTGTAACTTGGAAATATGGCTCAAACTAAAACAGTAATTTTCCAAACTTGATTTTTCTAAAACTTGTTTTTCCAAAACTTCACCATATACAAAAGCAAGATATTTAAACTCATTTGAAGCATAGAGTGTATGGATATGATTCACTACACAAACATGGTGAAATATCTATGTTTTTGACATTAAGCTCTAAATATGGTTTTGGTTAAAACATATAAACTAGAATACCAAAAACCAAGCATGTATTTTTCTAAAAAAAATCTTTTGTAAAACAAACTAAATCAAGAGTGTGTGTGTATATATGTACTTGAGCAATCCACCAACTACTCTATCCTTTACATTTTATCTAAAACAAATCTTATAAAAACAAATCTAGACTCAAGTCTTCATCTTCTTGAAGTCTTCACTTGAAGCCTTCTTGACTTGGTCCAAACACCGTGCTAGCTCCAAAACTTGACTTTAAATCCTTTGTTGAAGCTATGCACCTACTAAGATCTTGATCATGAATCTGTCACTAATTAAACACAAGATCATTAGTACTATAACTACATGAGTTAATCATCATCAAAACTAGAGTGATGGGCCTTCGGGCCAACACATAAGAGACACAACCAAATGTACGCAGATGATCAGGTTTACCTCTTTGTTGGTCCATGTCTCCTCGAGAATCCTATATTTCAGAGGCATCGAGGGTCCTCTGTTGATCAGATACATCGTCGTGTTGACTGCATCTGCCCAGAACTGCTTGGGCAAACCAGTGTGTATCTGCATGCTCCGAATATGCTCCATAATAGTCCTGTTCATGCGCTCCGCCACTCCATTTTGATGAGAGTTTTCGGGAATTGTCTTCACTCTCTGAATTTCCCGACTTGTGCAGAACTCTTCGAATCTGCCATTACAGTATTTGCTCCGTTGTCAGATTTCAAGCACTTAAGCTTCCGACCTGATTCATTCTCGATTTAGGCCAGCCATTCCTTAAACACCTCGAACACATCTGACTTGTATTTCAAGAAATACACCCAGACCTTCCTATTAGAATCATCAATGAGGTCACAAAATACAATGAGCCTCTGAGAGAGGGAACTGAAAACTTACCCCAGACATCGATATGTACTAGCTCTAACTTCTTTGTCTTCGGAGTCTTTCTCACTGTTGAAAAACTGACTCCTGCTTTCCGTAGATGTAGTCTTCACAGAAGTCTAAATCAACAAACATCAACCCTGACAGCTTATCCTTGGAGAGCATCACCTTCATTCCCTTCTCGCTCATATGCCCAAGTCTTTGATGCCATACCCCGGCATCCACCTCTGATGAAGCAACTGAAATTGATGCCCCGAAACCCGTCATCATGTAGAGGGTACCTTCCTTCTTCCTGTGGGCCATCACCATGGCACTCATAGTGATCTTGCATACATCACCGTTGTAGGTGATCTTCATCCCTCCATTCACAAGATGGCCGATAGAGATAAGGTTTCTCTTCAGTTTTGGTATATGTCTGACTTTCCTCAACTTCAGTGTCGAGCCATTAGAGAGGCTAACTACCACATCGCCTTTCCCAACAATGTCACATGGTTCATCATCTCCTAAGTACACCTTCTCAAGTCCATCTTTCACATAGTTTTGAAAAATATCTTGTCAGAAAATGGCTCGAAAAGAGGCGCAGGAGTCAATAACTCATGACTTGCTAAACTCAGCCAAGGAGAGAATCAAGGCATCGGATCCATCACTGTTTGTGATATACGCGGAATCTTCTCCTTGCCTTTGCCTTCTCCATCCTTCATTTGCTTGCAGTTCTTCTGATTTGCCCCATCTCACCACACCGCCAATATCCTGCACCTCTCGACTTAAATGTACATTTTCCTGATTTAGATTTCGATCTCCCATTCTTTTTCTTATCTCTATTCCAGACCTCCCTCTCTGATCGACACTCAGTGCACTCCCTCATGTCTCAACTGACCTCGAAGACTTTCTGCGTACCACATCATCAACTTTAAGGTTTCTGTCCTACAGGAATTGCTCACCGCCATCACTAGACCATCTCTGGTAGAGTGGACAACAGAACCAGCACTCTAATTTCGTCTTCAAAATTGATCTCAACTGATTCCAACTGGATTGTGAGCGTGTTGAATTTGTTGAGATGCTCAGTAACGCTTCCGCTATCAGTCATTTTTAGGTTGTACAACTTCTTCATCAAGAATACCTGGTTTGACGCTGAGGGTTTCTTGTACATTTGCATAGCGCCGCCATAAAGTCTTTGGTCGTCTTTTCCCTGAAGACGTTGAAAGCACTCATCGATGCCAAGGACAATTGGATCGCCCCTAGGACTTTCCGACCTAGAATATCTCACTCACCATCAGGCATCTTCTTGGTTTGTGGGTCTTTCTGCCAAGAGAAAGATAAAGATCTTTCTGGTATAGGTAGTCTTCGATCTGCATCTTCCAGAACTCAAAGTTCGCGTTGTTGATCTTTCAACTTTAATCTTTTCTTCATCCACCATCTCGAACCAAAGCTCTGATACAAGTTGTTGGGGATAAGGACTTTCATGATGGCGATGATTAAGAACAAATCAGATCAAAGAGAGGAACAAGATCGCAGATCAATCAAAAGACAACACACAGAGAAAACTAAAAATTACGTGAAAAAACCAAAAATAGAAAAAAATCACGGAGTTGCTCGTAAATTCACTATTATCGAGAGATTACAGAGAGATGAAGAAGAAGACCTCACAGACACTATGTACAATAGTTCTTAAGATTTCTCTTAGCTTCACACACACAACCCTAGTTACGACACATCTCTTTTATAGAGAAAACTCGGGTTACAAGTTGTGACATTCCTAAACTGTCTTTGACACGTGGCTTGAGTTTCCTGTATTGTGAAGCTTCTAGGCTGGACCATATTCGCTGCCTCACTGCGCCTCGGGGATGTTCCTCTATTCTGTCACTTGGAGTGATCCTCATGAGGCTCCGAGTGATCCCCTGAACACTTGAACATACCTTTGTCTGAACTCCAAGCTCGCCCACACTCATCTGTAGTACGCCTTTACTCAGGGAATCAGCGGGGTAGTCCAGTCATCGAGAGACTTTTCATGAGGCCGCGCCCTGAGTCACCCAGGATGGACTTCCCGACTTCCTAACTCCCACTGCGACTGGGCCTCGCAGTTCTTCATGCGTAATACTTCTCCGAGGGCGATTCCCCGTCAAGGTCGGCAATCAGGCTCCACAACTTCAAAAGGTAATAACAACTTCATTAAGTGCCCACATGAACTATGTTCTCATTCTTCCCATACTTGTGGATGAGCTTTCCTACCCCCTTTTCCTTCACAATATACAGTGTCCCCAGCCTGCATGAGAGCCCACATGAATTGTATCATGTTCAATTTGCTACTTACCTGTATGAGAAACACACTCGACAAATACTACACTTTTGAGTCCTAATCTTTTTTCTTGGAAAGCCTTTCCTTCGTCCTTTCTTTTTGTCTACAAAATTGGAATTATCATCTGATTTATTCTATGGATATCATTGGCATGGATTCCTTTGAACTTATCAGTGTCTCTTTGGGGGGAATGGCTCCCTTCAACTACCAAGATGTGGTCTCTAAATTAAAGTATAATGCAAAGGTAAAACAAACTGAAAGTATAATGCAAACAAACACATAAACAAGCTCTTTATATGAAGCTTATAGTGTTACATGACCAATGGTTAGCTATCTTGCCTGTTTCTTGGTAGAAATGCTTTTAGTCTACAGGCCAGTTGACCTTGTAAGTTCCATGGCAAGCCCCTGTTGTGCGCAGATACAACAACCACGTAGAGGAAACCCTTGAGCCAAGATGCAATATAGAAGTACCACCAACAGCAAAGAACAATTAAACAATGAGAAGAACACACACACCAGAATTTAACGAGGTTCGGCCAATTTTGCCTACGTCCTCGGGGCAAGGAAGAGAGATTTCTTTTATTGATTTGATAATCAATACAATTTTGCAAGTATTACAAGCATTACATATGAAGAGAGCTCTGCCTCTCTCATATACCCAAGGAAACCCTAGGAATCAGTTTCCTATTTGGGCTGATTTTCAATTCAGCAAATTTCGCGAAACAGCCCGAACCTGTCTGTCGGTCGATCGGTCGGTCGACCAACCCAAGCACCGGTCGACCGTGCCGGTCGACCGTGAGTTAGGCAATGTCAGTCGGTCGACTGGGCGGTCGACCGCTCTCCTTCTGCGGTCGACCGCTACAACCTATGCACGTTGGTGCACAACGGTCGACCGGACCGGTCGACCGTGCTACTGCTGCTGCTGATTCCCTGCTGCTACTGTTGATTCCTCTTCTTTGTCTCCTTGTTGTCGACTTCCTTGACTTCCTCCCTCTCTTCCTACAATTCTCCACCTCGGTGAAGATTTCTCAAATCTGAGCCGAACTGAAACATACAAACCGTCGACTCGAAAGTGGCTGCACCAGTGTGGTTGTCTACGTACCCTGCCTAAGGGATCAAGCTATCCGTAGTTCATCCAAATGAGCTTCAACAAGTTCATGCTACATGAAGGACATGGAGCAAAGTTTTACAATGTGCAAACTTGACTCCTGACACCACCTTGGTAAGCATGTCGGCGGATTCTTCGTTGTGTGAATCTTCAGCAACTCAATATCACCCTCATCGAGAATCTCCCGACAAAATGGAACCTAACATTGATGTGCTTCGTCCGTGCATGATATACCTGGTTCTTGGCTAAATAAATAGCACTCATACTGTCACAGTTGATCTTCAGTAAATCCTGATCAACCCCCAAGTCATCAAGCAAGCCTTGAAGCCAAATTGCCTCCTTCATAGCCTCTGTCATGGCCATATACTCGGCCTCTGTAGTAGACAATGCAACGGTAGACTGAAGAATAGAGCGCCAACTCACCGGTGCTTGAGATAATGTAAAGACATACCCCGTTGTGAACCGGCGTTTGTCAAGGTCACCAGCATAATCGAAATCAACATACCCGATACAATCCTGCTTCCCTGTGGAGTCCTTCTCGAATACCAGACCAACATCAATGGTACCTTTAATGTACCGCAGAATCCACTTCACTGCCTCCCAATGACCCTGTCCCGATCATGCATATACCTACTGACCATAGAGACAGCTTGTGACAGATCTGGTCTTGTACACACCATAGCATACATAAGACTACCAATTACGCTAGCATATGGGACGTGAGTCATGTACTCACGTTCTTCAACAGTCTTTGGAGACATAGTTGCAGATAACTTGAAATAAGGAGCCAGTGGTGTACTTACAGATTTCACATCCTTGCCGATGTTGAACCTCTGAAGTACCTTTTGCAAATACCCCTTCTGTGTTAAGCTCAACCTGCCACTCCTTCGGTCTCGTGTGATTTTCATGCCTAGCACCTTCTTTGCTTCACCAAGATCCTTCATCTCAAACTTAGAAGATAAGTCCCTCTTCAGTGTATCAATTGCAGATCTAAACTTTGAAGCAATAAGCATATCATCTACATACAATAGTAAATAGATATACTCCCCTGTCGGTAGCTTGTTGTAATACACACATGGGTCATAGTGGCTACGTGTGTACCTCTTTCCTCTGATGAAGCTGTCGAACCACTTGTACCACTGTTTAGGAGACTGTTTTAACCCATACAGCGACTTCTTCAGCTTGCACACCATATCTTCTTTCCCTGCAGTCTTGAACCCTGTCGGCTGAGACATGTAGATCTCTTCATCCAGATCGCCATGGAGAAAGGCGGTCTTTACATCGAGTTGATCAAGGTCCAACTCGTACTGTGCCACCAGAGCCAATAAGATGCGAATTGACGAATGCTTTACAACAGGAGAAAATACCTCATTGTAGTCAATTCTTTCCCTTTGAGCATAGCCTTTTGCTACCAATCTGGCCTTGTAGCGCACCATGTCTACTTTAAGAGATCCCTGCTTCTTTGCATACACCCACTTACAGCCTATCGCCTTCTTCCCTTTGGGCAACCTACTGAGTTCTCAAGTGCCGTTCTTGTAAAGAGACTTCATCTCTTCTTCCATGGCTGCTTTCCACATCTTCGACTCTGAACTGATTTTAGCTTCTCTGAAGGTGGACGGGATAGCCTTCTCAACGACCGAAAGTGCATAAGCCACAACCATATCTGTAGTGAGCCAACCTGATTTCCGTGTGTTTCTCCTTGGTCTTCTAACTGCAGTAGAGTCAAGAACATCACCCATGATCTGTTCTTGATCCTCTTCATCATCAGCATCTACCTCATCTGCTTGATCATTACCTTGTGTCACCCTAGATATGATCCTCACCGATGCTGAACTTTCTAGAGATAGTGGATTAGCATCATTCTCCACCTGCTGCGATACATCTTTGGTCTTGCTAGTCTCCACCTGCTGAGAGACCTTAGGCTTCAACATAGAAGCCTCATCAAATGTGACATCTCTGCTGAAAAGAAACTTTCTGTCCGTAGGATCCCAGATCTTGAATCCTTTGATTCCCTTCTTGAAACCGACGAACAAGCCCTTCTTTGCTCTTAGGTCTAACTTATCATCTTTTACATGATAATATGTTGGACAACCAAACACCCTTAGCAAATCATAATCGGCAGCAGTGTTTTCCGACCAAACCTCGAGAGGAGTTTTCCCTCCTATCGCAAACGAAGGCAACCTGTTAACAAGATAGCATGCGTATGCCAAAGGCTCAGCCCAGAAGTTCTTTGATAAACTGGCATTGGACAACATACAACGGACCTTCTCTAGCAAAGTCCTGTTCATCCTTTCTGCTACCCCGTTCTGTTGCTGTGTTTTCCTTACTGTGAAGTGCCTCTCTATGCCCTCATCAAGACATAGCTGAAAGAAAGGATCAGACTTATATTCTCCTCCATTATCTGAACGGGGGACCTTGATTTTCCTTCCCGTACTTCTCTCCAAATTCTTCTTCCACTTCACAAACAATTCTAGGACTTCCCCTTTGTGTCTCATGGTATATACCCAACAACGCCTAGAATAATCATCAATAAACGACACAAAGTAATGGTTACCTCCAATTGATGCAGTCTTGGTAGGTCAAACGTCAGTGTGAACATAATCCAGAATCCCCTTGGTACAATGAGTTGCTGTACCGAACTTCACCTTGGTCTTCTTTCCGATGATATAATGTTCACAGATTTCTAACTTGCAGGTTCCGGCACCTTTCAATACTCCTTGTCTTGCAAGAGTTTGCAAAGACTTTTCTCCTGCGTGTCCCAACCTCATATGCTATAGCCTGGTTGAGTCTTCATCTGAATCAGTAGAAGCCGCTACTTGCCCTGTCACAGTACTACCCTTCAAGTAGTAAAGATTATTCCGGCGAATGGCCTTCAATACCACCATCGAGCCTTTGGTCATCTTAGGGACTCCTTCCTTTATTGACACCACAAGACCCAATGTCTCCAAAGCTCCAACAGAGATAAGGTTTCTCTTCAGTTGAGGTACATACCTCACTTCCTTCAGTTCTCTTATCATCCCATCAAACATCTTGATCTGGATTGTTCCTACACCTTCCATGATACATGGATGATCATCGCCCATAACGACTGAACATCCCTCCAGCTTCTCAAATCTAGAAAACTAATCCCTATTCGGCACACATGGTATGTAGCACCAGTATCCAAAATCCATTCAGTATCACCTGAGTACCCAACGATAGGAGTAGTGACAGAGAATGAGAAAACTGACGAGTCCGAGTCTGATCCACCTGCCTGTGAGGTACTGCTTTGAGTACTGACCACCTTTGCAAGATTTGCCTCAGTTTTAAACTCCTTCTTCTTCCCTTTGGCCTTGGACAGTCAACTTTCTAGTGCCCTAATTCTCTGCAGAAGGCACACTGGTTCTTCTTCAGATCTTGATAATCTGGCCTGGACTTCGATCTCCCTGATCATCTTTGCCCTTCCTATGTGAACCCCTACCTCTTACTGCTAGCGCCTCTGCTGATGAGCTTACCTGAGAAGACTGCCTTTCCTTCTCCTCGTCTCATAATTAGCCAAAGCAGACGACACTTCATGATAGTTAAGGGACTGTCTACCATTTATGAAGGTTAAGGTAAAAGTCTCATACTCCTCTGCAGGAAGAGAGTTCAAGAGAATTACCGCTTTGTCTTCTTCATTTACCTCGACATCCACATTAACTAAATCCGTAAGAAGCTTCGTGTAGCGATTCAGATGTTCATTCACGGAGCATCCTTTATTCATCTGAAACTCGTACAGCTTGCTCTTCAGCTGTAATCTGGATTCAATACTCTTGGTCAGATACTTTCTTTCTAGGATCTCTCACAACTGCCTCGCACATGTTTCGCGTAACACAAGATATTTGATGTCTAGTGTTAGACATGATCTGATTAAGCCACACGCTGATCGGTTCATCTTATCCCACTCTTCTTCAGTGGTTGTGCTTCGCTTCTTCTCCAGACGTAGAGTATCTTCGAGATTTGATGCATTCAGAGCATCCATCACCTCGCACCTCCACATGCTAAAATTGTTAGTGCCATTGAATTTCACCACATCAATCCTCGGATGAAGATTCATGGTTCTCACAGATGTACTTTCTTCTGCCATCTCTTTGACTAGATCCTCTATGTAATGCGGAAAACCAACGGAGTTAGATAAACAACTTTGATAAAGATCAGATCTTTACCTCCACACGAAACCCTAGATGAGTTTCTGAATAGATCTACTCCTCAATTGATTCCTTGAGCACTTCACGCACTGTTCTGAGATCGACACACGATCTTCAAACAGTCCCAACGCTGATCTGAGATCGACACACGATCTCCACCAAATCAGTAACAGATGCCCTTCGAATCACCAGATGATCCCACGACGAATCTGGGATGCTCTGATACCACTTGTTGTGCGCAGATACAACAACCACATAGAGGAAACTCTTGAGGCAAGATACAATATAGAAGTACCACCAACAGCAAAGAACAATTAAACAATGAGAAGAACACAAACACCAGAATTTAACGAGGTTCGGCCAATTTCGCCTACGTCTTCGGGGCAAGGAAGAGAGATTTCTTTTATTGATTTGATAATCAATACAATTTTGCAAGTATTACAAGTATTACATATGAAGAGAGCTCTGCCTCTCTCATATACCCAAGGAACCCTAGGAATCAGTTTCCTATTTGGCTGATTTCCAATTCACAAATTTCCCGAAACAGCCCAAACTCGTCTGTCAGTCGACCGATCGGTCGACCAACCCAAGCACCGGTCGACTGTGCCGGTCGACCGTGCCTAATCGAGAGTTAGGCAATGTCAGTCGGTCGACCGGGCAGTCGACCGCTCTCCTTCTGCGGTCGACCGGGCGGTCGACCGCTACAACCTGTGCACGTTGGTGCACAACGGTCGACCGGACCGGTCGACTGTGCTGCTACTGCTGCTGATTCCCTGCTGCTGCTGCTGATTCCTCTTCTTTGTCTCCTTGTTGTCGACTTCCTCGACTTCCTCCCTCTCTTCCTACAGCCCCTCTCTTGTTCATGGTCTTCTCGGCTAGGAATCAGTTTGATCCATAGTTGGCCAATTATTCGTTTAGGATAGCAAATATTTGGGGAAAAAGGTTTCACCTTTTTGAAGCCATGACCCAGGATAGAAAACTGATATCCCAACAGGAGAACTTAGTGTGAGTGAATATTGTATCAAAAGAGAAACTTTGCACCACCGCACCTTAACGTACAGATTCATCCACCTTATCCCAAGCTGGCAATGGTGGAGGTAAAAGACAACCAAACAAAAAAGAAGAAGAAAAAGAAAAAAGTCATGCATGAGAGATTGCTTATCTTTCAACTGTTTATGCAAAAATGTGAATCTTATGAGCTCATGTTTCACCTTCAACGGCTCATAGTACAACTCCTCTAAAAGAGGAACTTTCTCGACAAGTCATGTTGGTTCAATTAAAGCACCACAAATTCCTCTTTATTTTGGAGATGGTTATGTTAATTCCAAAGGGTGACAAGAGTATTCTACCTCTAAAAGAAGATTATACATATATATCATATAACTTGGATAATCAAAAAAGGATTAAATGGCATAATTAGCTTCCATTTGCTTATTTTTCTCGCCTTCAAGCCAGTTAGGTGACCCTAATAGTACCCACAAGGAGAGAACTTGGATTTGATTTAATTTGTTCAGAAGACCTCGGGAAGGAATGGCAAGCTCTAAATCAGGCAATGGGAGATGAAAATTAGGCTCGATGAAGGAAGAAGATTGTGACACAATACTAGGGGACGAGCTCACTGGTGCTTTAGGAAACAGGCAGAGGCGCGGTGGCAATTGAGTTACTTGTGCAGGGGCATTGAGATCAATCTCAGTGTTGTCGTCAACTTGATTGTCTGTTGTACTAAGAGAGATAACAGGAAACTGCAAGTCACCCGAGCACGATGGGAATTTAGACTTTGATAGATGATCATCAGTTACATGAAGTGCCATTTCACAGTTACCAACCTGAATAAATGACAAGAGAATTTAGTATGATAGTTTTGTTTCAACAGAAAGAAAGTGAAGAGGTTTCATAATTTTACCACATCGAATAGGCTAGATCGGCGCCGCTTCTTGATGAGGCTGTTTTGTCTGAGGAAATACTTCTGAGCATGGCTAGCCACTTGAGTAGGAGTCCTTGTGGTTACGAAATTGCGCGAAATACCTCGCCAATCTCCCTTCCCAAGCTTTTGGAGCCCAGCAAGAAATGTTCTATGCTCTTCCTCAGTCCATGGTACTCCTAAGGAAAATTAGATTTTAATTTCAGAAATAATGGAGAAAATTACAAATGCGAGAAATTGAAAGAAGATCATGAAAATACTATGTTTGTTATGTAGCTAGGTAAGCAATACAGAAAAAAATTAGGGGGTAGGTGCTCATAGTTAAATTCATGCAAACATTTGGGATTCTTGCTATTGCCTGAAAGAATCAAAGAAAAAGAAAAGAACAGCACACAAATTGAAATTTTTTTTTCCAATTATATAGATGGGAGAGCTAAATCTATCTTGTGGGGGAAAAAAATAAAAGCCCATGCAAATGATTCAATAATAATATGGTTGACGGTTCCATCATACATTTCAAAAAATAAAATTAAATAAAGAAAATGAGCAAAAAAATTGAACACCATATATATTTATGAAAAAAATCAAATATTGGATAATGGTTTATGAACCATAGGTTATGGCTAAAGCTTTGACAATATTCACTCCCACCTTCATCCTAGAAAGAAATAATCCATCACTGAGAGCACAAGTAGAAAAATAAAGGCATAAGAGTAACTCACCCTTCTTTCTCTCTTGCGCCCGCTCCATGAGATCTTCAGAAAGATAGCCATTGGATGCCCTTTCAGTGGCTTCATCAATGGAAACAAGAGAATTTGATAGTGACGAAGGAGAAGAGGAAGGAGAAGCAAGATAATGAGAGGATAAGCAATCCATGCTATAGCTCTTCTTCAACGGGGGTGAAGCTATGTGAAGCTGCACGCCGAAAAGCTTCAACCCAACACTGCCTACTGAACTTCTTGGATTGGTGCATGTCCTAGAGTTGTGCCCCTTGTTCCCACAATGAGAGCACTTCCTTGCCATCTTCAAACTCGCTCTCTACAAACACTCAATTGCAGAGGGGAAAGAGTTGACGCTAATGTGTTATGTCACATGGTTGGATGTGTTATATATGAGTGCCTAAAAACAAGGAGTTGTTATTTATGGATACATTTTCCCCATAAGTTGTGTCATACATGACACAAAGTACTTATTTAGACGATCCTGATATAGATATTCTAGTAGCTTTACTTGGTTTTTTAAGAGGATACAGATTAGATACTAGTATGGACTCATCATATGCATATTTTTATAATGATTGCAACTCTCCATTTCGATGTATCCTCCGGGAGGTAGCTGGCGATGTAGGCGTGGTTGAAATCGATGCCAGCGATGACGGTGAGGTTGGGGTTTGACGGCGAAGGAGCGCAGAACACGCCTTTATAGCCGCAAATGTTACATCCGGTCCAGGTCGCCGTTATGTTTGACGGATCGGAGAAGATGGCCCGCTTCTAGGCCTGCAGCGCAGTGTAGGCCTTGTGGAGGTGGTCGTTGCCAAAGGAGAGAGTCGGGTTCACCGTGATATTCTCACCCCCATCTCGAGCTCATTGCGGTAGTAAAGGAGCTGCCGGTGGCGGGTGTAACCGACCATCCTGGTTATGGGGCTTGGGGCCGTCGACGAGGATGGCGCCACCCATCTGGACGGCACCAGTGATCATGTGACGGTGGCGGTGTTGATGGTGATGCCAAGGTGCGCTCTTCGAGGCTGCATCGAGTCGAGATTTGCTAGATCTGATCAAGGGTTGGTCGGATCTAAGAGGGGCGTGGTCGGACCTGAGCAAGAGTGATTGCTCTGGTCATTGGCGGCAACCACTACGACCTCATCACCGTCGGATTTTGGAGGGCGTGACCAGACGAGTACGGTCGGATTTGAGAGGGGGTGATCGGTCGAGTGTGGTCGGATCAGAGCTGGCCGGATCTAGCGGGGGGTGTCCAGCCGAGGATGGCTAGATTTTAGCGGGGGTGACTGACCGGAGGTGACCGTATTTGACGCTGCAATATGGTGAAGGGGACATGCCATAACTTCGGTAGTGAGGGGATCCGATCATGAGATGACCGCATATGAGCAACAGATACCGTGACGACGGTTGCCGACCAAGAGATGGTCAGTTTTGAGCTGCAAAGGCCGTAACTGCGGTAAAGGAGAGATGTTACGACTTCGGTGATGGGGGGACCCGACGGGATGACCGGATCTGAACTGCAGATGATGCGTCGGCACTGGCAAGCGAGAGATCCAACCAAGGGATGGGTGGTTTTGAGCTGCAGATGTCACAACCGCGGTAGAGAGGAGATGCCACAGCTTCGCTGATGCGTTCTCGTGACTTCATTTTTTATTTTTTCTTTGTTTTTTCTTTTCTTTTGAAGGATCAAATTGTGTATGAGTGTTTCATGCAAGTTTGTATTATTTTGTCTTGAGTTTCATTATGTTCTTATTAATGAAACACCGGGAGTTCTTACCTCACTGTTAATTTTTCCCCAAAAAAATAGTGAAGTGGTGCGATAGGTGGTCAGAATAAGATAAACATCCAAAAGATCCACTAATGATTTGAAGGTTGGTGACTAAAAGTACTCAGGATATGGAGATTGGGAGAAACACGTTACAAAGTAGAATTTGAAAGTTGGAAAATGGTTGAGCCCACTTTTTAAGGAATTTGCTGAGCACATCCATAATTTTTAGGGTTGTGACTAAAAATACTCCAAATATATATGTTAGAGAGTGAAGTAGTGTCTAACTATTTTATACCGACATCATCTGTTGTATTCTCATCATAAAATTTTCTGCACATAAATTTTGAAGTTCATCAAGTATTTTTGTTAAATGAATTCAACATATTGGTCTTCAACGGAGGAACCACGCGCAGAGAAAATAAATAAACAAAGCAAAGCAAAGAAAATATAGTGCAAGTCATTGGCTAAATCATGAGAATGAGAGAAGGAATTGTCAGAAAAGGTACTATATCCCACCGAAAACCATATTAGATGCAAAATAAGAGAGGTGACATTAGATTCTCATTGAGACATTTGGAAAGACTTGTCTTCCCTTTGTCTGTAAGACTACTATCTATGGGTCACCCCAAAGGCCACCATTAATTCATAGGCTAAATAACTCAGTATGTAGAATGAAAAATGCCAACTTGAGAATATTTCAGTACATTGCACTAGAAACAAGGCCACTAGCTTGTTCACCCAATTGGCTTCTCATGGATGGGAATCTCTCTTTCTAAGATAAGCAAAAGACAATGCTTATGTTCTCTCTTCTTGATTTGATCTTCTATATAATTATCATTCACAAGTGCTTACTATATAATAAATGCCTTGAGTTGTGACTTTTCCTTTTAGGCTACTACTTTTCTATAAGAGCAACTCCCAAAACTTTATTTCTTGTCTTCAATCTAGAGCAGCCAAATGGTCCTTTACTTTCTACCACAATGAACAATAAATTAGTCACAGATACTAATTAATTGCCCCTTGATCATGCCCGATATCAATATACTTCCATCAGAAGATAGGATGGGTACCAGTTGCTTATTTAAAATGAGAACATTTTTTTACACATTGATTACCTGTAGCAAATCAAGTTCTGGAGTCTCAAACACAACAATTATATCAAAGATCAGCCAATTACTAGTAGTGATATTCTAATCTGATGAAGTAAACTACAAGCAACCAATATGTGGAAGTCTCACACCCTGATCATTTGTGTTTGCTTAACTTGGAGGAGAGAAGTAGGAGTAGGTTCAGATTCGAAGCTGGTGGCAAGCAGGAAAAGGTTTTGGTGAGTTTCAAGGCTCAAAAAGCAGTACAAGCCAAGAACATACAAGAAAAGTGTCTGTCAGTTTGGACGAAACTTTCAACCGCACTTCGTACTTTACAGACTGATTACTGTCAAGTATACTAGGTTTCTTTTGAATCCGAAGTTTATGTCCAAAAGCATCCGTTCAATTTTGAATGCCATTTTGGTTGAAAATTGAATGGTTCTTTTCTGGATACATGCACTTTGTTGCGCAAACCATTCTACAACCGCACATGCTTGCAGGGGGATTGGATGTCTTCCCTTTCTAATCAATTCCATTAAGATAATCTATATTAACACATCCTATCAAATTGGATCTACATGAATGATGATGCAATGGAAAAGTACGTGTTTATATACAAGTATGCTGATCTAAATATTTTTTTGTCAATTGATGAGTCCATACAAATATGCACTAGCATTCCACTCGAGGAAATCAAATTTCATTATTTTAATTGAATACCGCGGTTCTGTTCTCCATGTCTACGTGCTACCTGATTTATTTAACGAATGTTGTATTTATATATCTGGTCATGAACTGTGATATTGCTATCTGACAAGGACATTTCCTCTGCACATTATATGAAAGACTGAAAAAGAAACCGGAGATGGTTTGCTTAAGAAGTGATTAAAGTTGATGACTTAATTAATCATGAAAGGATTTCTTTGATGAGGATCACTACATCATGTCTCATTCATATCTGCAAAGGCTTGCCCACTCAAGCTGAAGGTTTGCTGGTCAACATCTAGTCAACTTTTTTGCCTCCTTTATTTCTTTTCCTTGTTTCCTTCGGATATTGGTTAGCGCAAGAAAAAAACACCACAAGATCACAACATACATCATAATGCCATCTTTAGTTGTTTAGATTGTGATTTCCACAATTGTTTGTACCGGAATATTGGATCCTTCCACAAATCTTTTGTTTCAGATATGAAGGAAAGATAAAATGGACTGAATGGCCAATAAAATCTTGGTATTTGTACATTAGAGACAAAAAAGGAAGATAAATGGAAGTAATAGGTAGATAAAGTTTATTTCATCTTCATGAATGTTAAACAACAACCAAAAGAAAACAGAATCACAAAAACAAAGCTAATAGAAACACAACATAAAGGAAAGTTCTAGAACCTTATTAAAACCATTGTTTCATGGCAAAAATTTGTGGGGGTAATTTTGTCCTTCTTCCTTTTACAGAGTGAAGATTCAGATTCCAATATCAGTGACAGTTTGAAAAGTGTCATCTTAACTATGCTTAATATAGCCCCATCTACCCCGTATATAGATAATTACTTTGCTCCTGTACTTAAGCAGCCAAGATGGAGACCATTGATAGTGAACCCAATTTAAATTGAAACAATTGGTGAAGGTTGAAATTATCGCCACTAACAAAATAAAGCAAAATGTAACTAGATATTGGTTGCAAAAAGTACCCAAACCCAACAATTCAACAGAGAAAACTTAACTAGTCCTATAAAAAGAGTATCTATCAACATGAATTAGCATGATGTATTAATGAAAATGATGCACTGGCATCAGGTTAAGCCATCATGAAATCAAACAACAGAGCTATAGCAACTATTAGAGAGCGTACATGACCAATATGAAATACAAATGTTTCTGGAAGATTGCTCTTATTGCTTATTGTTGAGAGACTGTGTGTTCTTCTGGTACTCGAAGATCTGGAATTGCTCAAACTAGTGCCACAGCTGCTCGTAATCTAGAAGAGTGGTAGAGACATGTTCACTTTCTCTGGCTTACCTTTCAGAAAGGGGCACTTATGCTTTATATGACCTGGTGACGCAAGAGCGGAAGCAAACAACACCAACTAGATCTCGTTCTAGCGCCAACGAACCCTAAAGGATGCCTTTAGGTAAAAAGCACTCAAATCTACGAGCAAAGCACTTGAATCCACGAGAAAATGGTAGAAACTCAAATCCACAAGTAGAAAAAAAAACTGAATTTAATTGATAATCAAAAGTTGAACAAAAGTTACAAGCATACAACGGTCTTTTATAGGCTTATAAGAAGAATGCTACTCCTACTAGGAAACTATAACATATTTCTAAAAGAAAATAAAGAATTAAAGAGGCTAAATCCTTTGTGGAAAACTAATTCTAATCCTAAGAGAATAAATAAAAATAAACTTAAAAATTCCTTTAGGTTTTCTAATTAAATAAGTCTTCAAAAATCCTTGTCCTTTTAGGAATCCAACTGGAAGTAAACCTGAAAATCCAATTCAACAGATACGCTGAAACACAAGCATCGGTCGAAGGCCGGTCGATTTCTTTTTACTTATGTCGGACGACCGAGTAGTCGACCAACTGTAAAATTTAACTCTCTGTTATTTAGCCAGTAGACCGGGCAGTCGACCATTAGTAATTATATAGCCTTTTATTTTGGCCGGTCGACCGAGCGCGTGACTCTAATCAAAACTTAATCTTCTATCGTTCGATCGGGGGTCGACTGAGAGCAGTGTCTGGTCTGTTGTTGAACCTTGATCTCTTGCTGCTGCTGCCTGGCTTCCTACATCAGTCCTCTCTCTTAAAAAGAACTCGTCCTTGAGTTCCAATCAATCGAACAATGAATGAGATCATCTTTAGCAAACTTCTTCTGCATAAAAGGATCTTCAAAATCATGAAGAATAGATGTACAATGATGTTGAATATCTCTCATGGTGCTAATCCTTCCAAAAGCTTGTCATGCACAACTCCTTTGGACTCTTTCAATAATGTTTTTATCTTCTCTTGAACTTCAGAGGTTAGAGAAATTTCTTCTTTGACAACTAAGGCAAATTATTGCTTTGTCTATTTTGATTCCAAAGAACTTACTTTGATTGCATATAGATATGAATTTTGGCTCTCTTGCTGAGAGGGTGGTTGTATTGGAGGCAGATTATTTGGTAGAGGTTGATGAACAGGTGGTTATGATGGAGGTGGTGGTTGTGATGGAGGTGGTTGTATTGAAAGTGATGATTATGGTGGTGGTTGTTAAGGTGAATGTACGAATGGAGGTGGTAGAATATTTGCTGATGGAGGGTCTCATCTGCTTCAGTATATACAATCGTTAGATATCGGCCATCCATCTTACAAGATAATCTCTCGAGTTCTTGGACCATATTGTCCAAGGTTGAGTTGATAGCGCAGAGATCCCTTGAAACAACGCTATTCTTGTAGAAAGTCTTCGCAATCCATCGTCGTTTTATGTCATCATCGGAAAATTACTGAGCTCGGATACCACTTGGCACGGGAGCAGGAGCGAAAGTGAACGACGCCGGCTATATCTCGGTCTAGTGCTAACGAACCCTAAAATGTCTTTATGTAGGAAAACACTCGAGTCACCAACAAAGCACTCGAACCATGAGCAAAGGGTAGCAATTCGAATCCACGAGTAAGAGAAAAACCTGAATTTAATTGATAGTCAAAATTGAGTAAAAGTTACAAGCATAAAATGGCCTTTATAGTCTTACAAGAAGAATACTACTCATACTAGAAAATTATAACCTATTTTTAAAAGAAAACAAAAAAAATTAAAAGAGTTCTAATTCATTTAGAAAAACTAATTCTAATCCTAAGAGAATGAAATAAAAACAAACTTAAAGAATTCCTTTAGATTTTCTAATTAAAGAAGTCTTCATAAATCTTTGTCCCTTCAGGAATCCAGCTGGAAGTCAAACTGAAAATTCAATTCTGCATTTATGTCGATCGATCGCTCTTCACTGCAGTCGACGGATTGTAAAATCCAACTCTCCGTTATTTGGCCGATCGACTAGGCATATGTAACCCTTTGTATTTGGCCGTCGACCGGGAGGCCGATCGCAATCAAAACTTGATCTTCTGTCCGTCGACTGGGCGGTTGACCGAGAATTGCATTTGATTTGTTATTGCACCTTGATCTCCTATTGTTGCTGCCTTGGTCTCCTACATCAACTATTTACAGTAATAGCAATACACCACGGAGCCATATCTCCGTCCTCGAGAACCTCCTTGTCCCCCAATACCACCATGGGCACCAAAGCATCCACTAGCATAGCCTCCTCGTTCCTCCATGTCTGCACAGCCTCCTCCTTGTGTTGGCCCAAAGCCCATCACTCTAGTTTTGATGATGATCAACTCATGTAGTTATAGTACTAATGATCTTGTGTTTATTTAATCTCAGATTTATGATCAAGATCTTAATTGGTGTTTAGCTTCAACAAAGGATTTAAAGTCAAGTTTTGGAGCTAGCATGGTTTGATTCAAGAGCCTATGCATCAAGACCACATTAAGTACTCAAGAGGAGTCTAACTCTTTAGATCAAGTTTGGACCAAATCAAGAAGGAGGAGAAGACTTCAATTGAAGACCTTCAAGATCAAGGCTTGTGTCTAGGTTTGTTTATAAGATTTTATTTTTAGATAAAATGTAAAGGATATAATAGTTGGTGGATTGCTCAAGTATATCTTACACACACACTCTTGATTTAGATGAGTTTTCATAAAAGAATTTTCACTTTGAAAAAATACAAAAGAGTTTTTCTTTTTTGAAAAATACCATTTTGATTTTTGGTATTCATAGTATATATGTTTTAATCAAAATCGTTTTTAGTGCTTAATGTCAAAAACATAGATATTTCACATGTATGTGTAGTGGATCATATCCATACACTCTATGCTTAAAAGAGTTTAAAATATCTTATTTTTGTATTTAGAGAAGTTTTGGAAAAATAAGTTTTTGAAAAACCAATTTGAAAAATATAGTTTTCGTTTTTAGCCAAATTTCTAAGTTATAAAAATAGTTCAAATTGTTTGTAACATGTCCTGATTTGCTCAAACATATTTGATTATCAAAGTATAATATTGAAACTATTTTTGTAGATTTTTTGTGAATTTATGGGATTTTATTTAAGCTAAAAACATAACTTTTAAATCCCTAAAACTGATCTGACCTGGCTTCTGCCG
>JAVJIF010017941.1:0-63349 GCA_038442645.1 Agave tequilana | reverse complement strand
ATAAGTACGGGGGTGTGATTACTCATCAATTTTGCATATGTTACACCACATTCTCATATTTATTTTAAATAAAATCCTGCTATTTAATCCTCTTTTTGTTAAGAGAGAAAAAAGTCAAAAGAGTCTAACTAAATTCAGATTTTAAAGCAATCATAATTACTTGTGGAATTCTAAATTAATTCAGACTTGATTTCAGATTTTACACCTTATAATATTCTGATATAACTTTCGCTATAGAAATTCAAATCTGATGATTCAAAATGTTACAGAAGAGAACTTAAAGAACTACAATTGTTATGTTGACTACTCTATCTAATTCAACAATTTAAGGAGTCATGTTCAGCAATAAACATGCTAACTTACTGCAAATTAGTTCAGAATTGAATTCCTCATATTGAATTAGCATTGAATTAAAACTCCTAATGTGTATCTTATTGTGATTGGCTCTGAGGCCTATTTAAAGAGCTGAAATCTCTCATAATCAATTATCTTAAAATCAGAGATCATAACTTAGTATTTTTCTTTAGTTTCTTCTCCAAATTTCTTTTTAATAATTTTAGGGTTTAGTTTAGTTCAAGTTTGTAAAGAAGGAGGAGGCTTTTGTAATTGAAGATGACAACATTAATAACAAGCTTTTTCTATTCTTTTTTTCCAACTTCTATTTTACTGTTATTTATTTTCTTTCTTTATTTACTTGCTTTCTCTTCTTTTCTATCATGCTTTATTTAGTTTTTATCATGCATAGCTAAATTAGTTCATGGCTTGCTAATCTCTACCCACCACTCCTTCTAGTTTGTATTAGATCACCGATTGAATCATGCATGTTTAACCCTAGGATTAGTAAAAGTTCTTGAGGGCACATGACGATAGCTAATTAAATCTATATATGTTAATACTTTTCAATAGTTTTTCTTATCCTATGCTTGATAGCTTTGATAGGTAGTTTAATATTGAATTCTTAGTCTTCTTATTCTATGCTTAGAAGGCTTTGATAGTTTAATGTTAGGTCTTGATTAGTGATTATTTCAAATAGGGTTTAGTTGTTATCTTATATATCTTGCTTGAATTAAATACAATTTTTAGGTATAATTTTATGATCTAAAGTAAACAATATTTAAGCATAGGTTAGTAAGTTAGCGGTGGTAAATGATTAATAAGCCTTGTTTTCTTTAATTTTTGAAAAAAATCCTAATCTCTAAATCAAATCTTATCTTCATCTTATTTCCTTCTATAACACTTAACATGTAATTGTTTTTCTATTTTAAAATGAAGAAGAACTATTAACTTATTTAGTATTTAAAAAGATATCAAAATGTTTTCATCGCATCTCTCCCTGAGGATCGACCCGCATAGCCATTGCTATCGTGGTTAAATTGCAAGAATTCAGAGGGCAGCATAAATCAGATAAACACTTCCTTGAACTCTGTATTTTTGTTAATCAACAAAGATGGAGAAGAATGAGGAGAATAAAGTGGAGTGTATACCTTTTCTTCATCATGCTGAATTTGTTTTTCTTTTTTCCATGTTCACACAAACAGATTTGCCTTTTGAATCATTTGTACTCCAATTCCATCGAACTTTATATCTCTGCTAATAACAAGCCTCTTCATGATGGGAATGTATAATTTGTATATCTTGGAGCGTTCACTATATCCCCCCACGAAGATGCACTTTTCAGATTTGTCATCCAACTTCTTCCTTCTCTCATCTGGAATATGGGAGTAAGCAATGCTGTCAAAAACTCTCAAATGTGTCACGCTTGGTTTATATCCACTCCAAACTTTTTGATGAGTTTGATCTTACAATTTTGATGATTCCCAGTTTACAAGATAGATAGTACATGTCACGGATTCTGCCCAAAAATCATTTGGAACACCTTTTGCCTTCAACATCTTCGAGCCAATTCCATAATTATTCGATTTTTTCTCTCGACAACGTTATTTTGTTAAGGAGTATATCGAGCTGTGAGTTGATGCCGAATGATATTTTCCTTCAAGAAAGCTTTAAATTCATAATCAACATATTCACCTCTGCGACCAGTATGTAGAATCTTCAATGGGAAGCCACTTTTTCTTTCAATCAAAACCTTGAAGCTTTTAAAATATTCATAAACTTTTGATTTTTCTTTGAGAAAGAACCATGTCTTCCTACTATAATCTTCAATAAATGTGAGAAAATACCGATTACCTCCAATTAAAGTAGTGTGCATGGTACCACAAAGATCCAAATGAACAAGCTCTAAAGGATGTGATGTTCTCCATGATCTTCCGACTGGGAAAGAATTTTTGTGATGCTTGCCAAGTGTGCATCCTTCACATACTTTCTCTTAAAGTCTAATAGGCGACATGCCTTCAACGATGTTCTTCCTACATATATGAGAGAGGGTCTTGAAATTCAAATGCCCGAAATTAAAATGTCATAGCCATAATTTGTCTTGGATAGTAGTATGCATGCATGAACTAATTTGAGAATTATGCTTCAAAAGAAACATCTTACTTTGTGTCATTTTCACTTTTGCAATAAGAGCATCGTGCTTGTCCTTAATCTCGTACATATCTTCATTAAAATGGATATGAAATCCTCGAAGTAGAAGTTGGCCGACACTAAGAAGATTATGTTTAAGGCCAAAAGCATAGAAAACACTAGAAATGCTCTTTGCTCCTTTCTTTCTTTGCACAAGAATATCTCCCTTTTCTTTCACGGAAAGTCTCTTGTCATCACCGATCCGAACTTCGCTTGTAACAGATTCATCAAGGTCCATGAACACATTCTTATTTTCGGTCATATGATTGCTACATCCGCTGTCGATGTACCACACTTCATCGTGTGCAATTTTTTCAACACTACATGCGAGAAAGAGAGTATCATCCTCACTCTTCTTTTCTCCCTCGCGCTTGAAGCTTGATTCTTTCTTCTTTTTATCTTTAGTTTTCTTTCTACAAAATTTAATTGTGTGAACATATTTTTGACAATAAAAGTATTGGGTATTCTCAAAAGAAGATCTTCCTCTTCGTCTTCCTCTGTAAGAAAAAGAAGATGCATGGACTTTATCACTTGCTTGATGTCATCCGTCGTCGCCTCTACCTATGGTAAGACTTTTCCTCTTTCATGATTAAAATCACTTTCTCTCCTTCCTTTGAAGCCATCTCGAAAAGACATATGTGCTTGAAAGACTTGCTCAAGAGGAGTAGAATTATATTGCTTCATCCGGAGTTCATGAGATTGAAGTGATCGCAATAAACTCTCCATAGATAGTGTAGACAAATCTTTGAATTCTTCAATGGCTATACGGTAGGCTCAAATTTTTGAGTCAAACTTCATAGAATCTTCTCAGCGATTCTTTGATCTTCAATCTTCTCACCATTCACTTTCAATTGGTTAGCAATAGAAACAATCCGATTAAAATAATCTTCAATAGATTTAGAGTCCTTCATTGAGTGTATCAAATTCGCTATGAAGAATTTGTGGTCTTACCATCCTCGCATTGTCATCTCCCTTGTATGAAGAATGAAGTGTATCACATGCTTCTTTCACCAAAGTCATCGTTGAGATTCTCTCGAATATGACCTCATCCACTGCTTGGTAGATGAAAAATAATGCCTTTTTGTCCTCTTGCGATTCTCCTTCAATTCTTGAAGTTGCTGTGGGGTGAGATTTGCAACATTAGTTGGTTCTGCAACTCTTCTTTCGACGATGTCTCAAAGTTCTTGAGACTGGTACAACACCTTCATTTGAATGCACCATTAGTTGTAATTCTTGTTGTGAAACGAGAAAGTTAAGGCTGCAACATATTGTTATTGGAAGCCATGGTGCTCTGTGATTGGTAGTGAAAAGTACATTTTTATCATTACATTTACCATCACATTTTCATATTTATTCATATAATCATGCACAATTTACTAATATTTTATTATTTATTGTGTGCAGGCCTTGAGAAATAAAAATAAAGGAATAAAGCCTCAAAAGAAGCCCAAAAGCCCATGTTTAAAGCCCAATGTAAAAGTTGCAATTATCAATTATCAAAATTGCAATTACTAAGGGCAATAGTTGCAAATTCTAAAAGAAGAGGGAAGGATAGACTTCTATTCAACCCTAAATACTTGCAGGATGAGGATAAAAGCCAAAGAAGGAGAATTCAAGATCGCAAATTCGTTGATAAAAGATTTGGATTTAGGGTAACTTGCTTCCCAAGTTATCCCAAAAATCCAAAATAAAGAGTCGAGATTCAACTTCCAGAAGCAAACGCCTAGATGGACGGACCAGAGGATGCCACGCGCGAAAGCGCGTGGCCAGCCGACTTAACTTGGCCGCGGAAACGCGGCCCAAGCCGCGTTTCCGCGGCAATCCTGTCGAATCCGGCCAGCTGGTTTCGTGGAGGAGTCGTTCTGGGACTCTACTTCCTTCTGCACCTATAAATACCCCTGCAGTGCAACCGAGAACGTCGTCCAGCGCAGTACAGGGCCAAAAGTTAGGGTTTTTAGGCTTTCTTCTAGTTTGTAGTAGGTTTCTATTTTCGTTTTCTTTTGTAATTTTTGTAACTGAGAGGAGAGGATGCTTTCATGGAGGAAGGAGTTCATACTTGTACTGAGGTGACATCGGTGTAAGTCTTACTTTTCCTCCATTGTTAATAAAATCTGCTCAAAGTTTGTCTTTGTCTATTCTTGTTTTATTTCTTTTATTCATGTTTTATCCTTATTTTATTTTTCTATTCTTGTTTAATTGTTTCTCTCTCTGATGACTTGCAAACCGTGAGAACTGGTCGCTTCGAGACTGCCTAGCCGAAGAAGTGCCCTTGATGGCCTATGGAGATGAACAAGCCTTCTCTTTAGTTTGTCTTTTCTTTTCATAGTGTAGATCGCGAAGGTGGAATATCCTATACGCCATACTTGAATGCCTTCCAAGACAAGGTAAGTCGTTGCGAACGGATCAAAGGTAAGCAGGGCAGAAGAGGTAGGTACGTGTTATAGTTTTCTTTCTTTTATTTATTTAGTATAGATCACCACATCTTCCACATCTTTTCAAATTCCTTCCCTACTCATTGTAAATACCATTGTAACAAATAAAATAATAAAAAAAGAGATAACTTACTTAAACACTTCCATCGCTAGTCCCTCCCTGAGGATCACGACCCGCATAGCCATTGCTACCGCGGATTAGAATTGAGCACCTTGCACATCTTGTTCTAAATATAAAATTCTTTATTTTGTGTGCAAGGAAATCTCAATCAAAATTTTGGCGCCGTTGCCGGGGAGGGACGGTAAGTTTTTCTCTAAAAAAAAGATTATTAACTAATTCTTTTATTCTTTCTGTTTGCAGGTTTGGAGAACAGGAAACAGCAGCAAGGACATATAGCAACTTTGTGCCTCTGCCCTCGAAGGCAGAGCAGCAGAGCCTACTACCTTGCCGCGCAAACGCGGCAATAGCCGCGCATCCGCAGCAGTAGTAGAGAACTACTTACTGAATTTTCTGCAGGTTGTTGAATCTAAAATTTGATTTGTCAGCTCTGTTATATTTGTTCTGTGATAAACCTGTATACTGCTAATTAATCAACAGTAAAATACTTGTTGAAAAGATAAAAAATTGATTAGACGTTTGCATTTTAAGCACGTGTCTTTTCATTCATTTATTTTTACTGTTGAAGAGTGCTGGAGCAAGGTACGTTCACATTGCATGTAGAATAGGACTCATCTCTTGGTTGATTTTCATTGCTTTGAGTGAATCTTATTTACATATTTTGTACACTTGCACAAACTTATCTTAAGGGCACTAACTCATAACAAGATAATGTGGGGATTTAATCACCCTTCCTTGGCCCAAAAATCATATTCCAAGCACTCACTAACCCAAGCCTAACTAAAAATAAGTAGACGTTGGCCCTAGGACATCTCGGACTCAATTAGGAGATTATCCAAGGGGAAACGGTGTTGGAATTTGACTCCTGCCAAATCGGTGTCTAGGAAGGGATTGAGGGCCGAAAGCCCGAAGATTGTGGTTATTTAATTAAGGAACGTCTTTGACGGAAAACCTCCCACCAATCTTGTCCTGACCTGGCTGATTACTTGTGGTCAAAGTCTACACCCTATCTCCTGTGGACAGTCTAACCAGTTAGGAGTCGTCTAGGTTCATAGGTCTACCCTAACTTAGGTTAGAATTTTTTTTCTTTTGTTTGCTTATTTGTTTGTTTTCTTTTTCTTTGTTTGTGTTTGTGTGATATGGCCTATAACAATAATTTTTTTCAATTTTAATGAGGATCCATATTACACACCAACTTCTTTTTCGGATATTACCAACCCGACATATCATAATTTTGACCAATCTAGTGTGCCGGATGGTCTTATCCGAATAAATATAACCCATACCCCCATCTTATGACCATAATTTTCATACAACTTTCGACTCTTCACAGAGTTCATGGGGTTTCGCTTCCCCCGAGTCCAATTTCAACCAACTTGTCCTCCGTATCCACCTTGTCCACAATATTCCCAAGATTCATACTCAGATCCACCCATTCAGAATAGAAAACCATCTATCCGGGAAATGATGAGTATGTAGGAGTCCAAGCAACAATCACCATCAATCTTAGACATGATGATGCGTGAGTCCACCGACTCACAACTTCATCACGATTACACTTCCTCTTTTCAAGTCCAATCACAAAATGATGCACCAATTGACTATGAAAAGATGCTTAAAACCATGACTCAGGCTAGATTAGCTCGTGATCATGAAATAGATATGATGGTTCAATCTTTACGTTCTCACCGTCCGGCCAATTCTGCTTTCGCTGACCACTCTCTTAGAGCCGAAGAGTCACGTTGCTTTGGACAACAAGATTCTAATTCAGTACCATCATTTGAGCTTGCCGAAACTCCAATTGATAGTTTGGCAAGTTATTCCTTTCCTGAAATAGAACTTGAGCATGAATATGATCCTGATCTCCCACTTGGTGATTCAATTTTACTTCCTGATTTAATAATGACTCCGGTGTCTCCACCTGATTTTACTTTTCCCGAGTCACATTGGATCCTGTACCAATTCATCATGAAATTGAATCACCCATTTTTGATGATCATATTGAACTTGACCAATTTTGCAATTTTGAAAGTCCCATGGATAAATTGGCAAGTTCTCATTTTTATGATATTGAGCTCAATGAGATATGTGACCTAGATTCTCAAATTTATGATCAAGTTCAAATTCCCGAATCATTATTGACTCCTGTTTTGTCACCCGACTTAGGTAATCTTTTAGAGTCAGTTTTGATTCCCACACCTATCATTCCTGAACTTGAGTCACCAACATTGAGTCACATTTCATTTTGGGAAACTGATTGTGGACTTGAGTTTCAGCTTATTGATTTGGACCCACTTCCTGAACCTAACCCGACTCCTGAACCCTTACTTGATTTAAGTTTCTTTCCTGAGTCGGTATTCGTTCCCATACTTACGACGTCCAAGTCAATCATTCCATCTTTTCACACTCCATTTTGGGACAAGGCGGTTGACACAATTAACTTTGAATATAATTATGAATTATGGAAATTTGATGGGGTGAAATTGCTAAAAAATGATCATACATACATTTTAGTGGGTTATACAAGGGAAATTTCTGGTAGGTTCCTCCAAATACTACTTTATCTTGATTGGGTAGCAACGCTTGGCCCAATTAGACCACCACCGGAACCACCACCTTAAGGTAACTTCTGCCTTCCCTTCTTCTTTTTCATGCATACATGCATACATTCATACATTGAGGACAATGCATGAGATAAGTGTGGGGGGAGGCTTTACTAACATACTAACATAGGTAGAAACTAACAAAAAATTTTGCTAATAAAAAAATTTTTGCTAAAAAAAATTTAAAAAAAAAGGACAATATTTTGACTTATCTTTTGAAAGAAATCTAAGTTAGTCTTAAGAATTAGGAAAATCATGATTAGGATTTCTAAAACTTGGTCAAATAAATAAATTGTTGAATTTTTAGGTATAGGAGGAAAATTGAATAAGTAGTTAGTCTTAATTTTTACCTTAATGAAATGTGCATACCTAATGCATATCTAGGATTCTAAGACAAAGACCCTTGTGCCTCATAAAAAAATTTAAAAAAAAAAAAAATCACCAATTAAGCTGGATACATGTGCCTCAAGAAGCATAAGTATTCACGCCAAAAGGTGAGTTCTAAATAAAATAAAGTCCTTAGTTTTGTGGTCTAGTTCACTCGAATTTGAGTCCGCGGGGTGTTTTCTCACCTGGTGCCCTAAAGCCGACCAGTTTGGAAGTCATCGACTTTAAGTTCGCTACATGGGTGGACTAGAAAGCCTAAGGAAACTAAGAAAAATTACTCATATATGTATTAACACATTTAATAGTCAATTAGTTAGGTATGAGGGCCTCAAGAAGCCTTCATGCTTACACGAAAGAAAATTAGATGAGTTATACATATTAAAAAAAAAAGAAAATAATAATAATAAAAAGGCATGAGAGTCCAAGTTAAGGATTCTAGTAAAAATTCACAAGGATGCATATGACTTTTGGTAACGAAAAGACTATACAAAATTCAATTTTGATCCTTACCTAAAATGGATAACAATTTACTTTATGAAGACTAAGGGCGTGTTTGTTTCGCCGCAAAACGCCGCAAAACGCAAGTCGTAAAACTTCTTTTCCATTTTCCGTTGTTTGTTTCGCTGAAAAATAAGTTGCAAAATGCAACTCTTCTTTTCCCACTTGCAGTTGCTACAGTTAAATTTGTGGTCATGTAAATCTCATTTTACACTCATATTTTCTCACTTGCAGTTGCTACAGTTAATTTTGTGGTCATGTAACTCTCACTTGTAGTACACTTACAGTTCAAAACAGTTACTTGATAATTAATGTATATTTAATATTATTAAATATTTAATATTTTAAATAGTGTTCAATTTCTTATTTAATTATTTAATTATTTTATATTTTTTATCTTTAAATTTTTTTATTGTTTTTATATTATTTTAATATTTAATATTTACTATTTTAATTTAATATTCTTATTTAATATTTTATTTAATACTTTAATATTTTATTAATACTTATTCTATTTTTTATTATTTTATTTAGAGTTATTTTTATTAATATAACAATATTATACTTTACTATACATTTATTATTTATTTTTAAATATAAAAAATTACTTTATTAATATCATAATATATTTTATTATTATATTAATATTTTATTATGTTAATATTGTAATAATAATTCAGTATAATAAAACTATAATGATAATTTATTATTAAATTATAATTAAATTTTACTTTGTTAATTTTATATTTCTATACTATTACAATAATATTATAATAAAATTTATATTATAATAATTTTCAAGTATTTTTAATATTATAATATTATAACTATATTTTATTATTTTTGTAAGATTTTTAATATTTATATTTTATTAGTATTCTTAAATTTTATTAATGTTCTTTAGATTTTCTTAAAATTTTGTATTATTTATTTAGTTAATATTTTAGTAATTTTTACTATTTATGCTAATATTTTATTAATATTATTGTTATAAATAAAATATTAAGATTATTAATTTTTTATCTCAAATTTATTAATACAATTTAATTTGCAATAGTATATTTAATTTAATAGTATTTATAATATTTAAATCACTGCTACAGTTAATTTTGTGGTCAACTTTTTCACTTACACTTTTACATTACCAACCAAACACCGTAAAATACAATATACTTTATCATTTATACTTTCACTTTATCAACCAAACACCGTAAAACGCAATATACTTTTCTATTTACACTTCACTTTATCAACCAAACACCGTAAACACAATATATTTTCTCTGCTACAGTTCACTTTTTCCATTCTCATTTTACGACTTACGACTTGCGTCGTTTTATAACGAAACAAACAGGTCCTAAGTTTAAGAATGAATAAAAATGATAATCCTAAAACTTATAGACTACTTAGTCTCTTCAAATATATTTCGAATATTTTTCTTTTTTATGGATTTTGTGGGTGTAATCCGCTGAAAACCCTCACGGACAACACTCGTTCTTTAGGGTAACCTAGAGGTTTAACGGCTTGTTGCACGTGCTAAGTGCAATCGTGATTCCTACGAAAGTGAGTTAGCTAGTTTAGTTTTTCTTTTCTTTTGATTTTTACTCGAGGACGAGCAAAAAGATAAGTGTGGGGGTGTGATTGGTAGTGAAAAGTACATTTTTATCATTACATTTACCATCACATTTTCATATTTATTCATATAATCATGCACAATTTACTAATATTTTATTATTTATTGTGTGCAGGCCTTGAGAAATAAAAATAAAGGAATAAAGCCTCAAAAGAAGCCCAAAGCCCATGTTTAAAGCCCAATGTAAAAGTTGCAATTATCAATTATCAAAATTGCAATTACTAAGGGCAATAGTTGCAAATTCTAAAAGAAGAGGGAAGGATAGACTTCTATTCAACCCTAAATACTTGCAGGATGAGGATAAAGCCAAGAAGGAGAATTCAAGATCGCAAATTCGTTGATAAAAGATTTGAATTTAGGGTAACTTGCTTCCCAAGTTATCCTGAAAATCCAAAATAAAGAGTCGAGATTCAACTTCCAGAAGGAAACGCCTAGATGGACGGACCAGAGGATGCCACGCGCGAAAGCGCGTGGCCAGCCGACTTAACTTGGTCGCGGAAACGCGGCCCAAGCCGCGTTTCCGCGGCAATCCTGTCGAATCTGGCCAGCTGGTTTCGTGGAGGAGTCGTTCTGGGACTCTACTTCCTTCTGCACCTATAAATACCCCTGCAGTGCAATCGAGAACGTCGTCCAGCGCAGTACAGGGCCAAAAGTTAGGGTTTTTAGGCTTTCTTCTAGTTTGTAGTAGGTTTCTATTTTCGTTTTCTTTTGTAATTTTTGTAACTGAGAGGAGAGGATGCTTTCATGGAGGAAGGAGTTCATACTTGTACTGAGGTGACATCGGTGTAAGTCTTACTTTTCCTCCATTGTTAATAAAATCTGCTCAAAGTTTGTCTTTGTCTATTCTTGTTTTATTTCTTTTATTCATGTTTTATCCTTATTTTATTTTTCTATTCTTGTTTAATTGTTTCTCTCTCTGATGACTTGCAAACCGTGAGAACTGGTCGCTTCGAGACTGCCTAGCCGAAGAAGTGCCCTTGATGGCCTATGGAGATGAACAAGCCTTCTCTTTAGTTTGTCTTTTCTTTTCATAGTGTAGATCGCGAAGGTGGAAGATCCTATACGCCATACTTGAATGCCTTCCAAGACAAGGTAAGTCGTTGCAAACGGATCAAATGTAAGCAGGGCAGAAGAGGTAGGTACATGTTATAGTTTTCTTTCTTTTATTTCTTTAGTATAGATCACCACATCTTCCACATCTTTCAAATTCCTTCCCTACTCATTGTAAATATCATTGTACTAATAAAATAAATAAAAAAAGAGATAACTTACTTAAACGCTTTCATCGCTAGTCCCTCCCTGAGGATCACGACCCGCATAGCCATTGCTACCACGGATTAGAATTGAGCACCTTGCACATCTTGTTCTAAATCTAAAATTCTTTTTTTGTGTGCAAGGAAAATCTCAATCACTTTGATACCACTTTGATTAGGAAACGAGAGTGCAAACAATCAAAGCACAAGAGGAATGTGTACTCTTGATGTCAAATATTATGCAAATGAGGCTACAAAGATATACTAGAAAGAGAGAAGAGTTTCTATTAATTCAACTTGATGAAAACAACTAGTTACATGGCCTTTGTATAGGGCCAAAAGAAAAATATGAAAATCAACAAAATTAAATGCATTTATGCATCATAATAGATTAGGTTCATCCCCTTGACTACATAACAAAATACGAAGTATTTGTTCATTGCATAGAGAGTATTCTCTAATATATCTGAAACACGAAAAGTTTGCAGTTAGGTTCAATGTAAGCCGAGGAGACAAATGAAATATGAAGGAGTCTAGCTTATATTTCCAACAAAAACAAACAACTTTTTTCCGGTGTATGAGTTTGGCAGTGTGACCATTTGCATAAATGCCGTGATGGAGCTTATCTTTACGCAATGTGCTGAGGAGGGGTTCGGGTGATGCTCAAGCAACTAGTACAAACGCATCGCAGTGCTGGTCAGTAACATAAATTCTTCGCCATATTCAGTAGGCTTCTTCTGGAGCCTAATTTCTTCGGAGCTCTGTTATTTGCACAAGGTTTCCTTTAATGCAATTTCCTTTTAATGCAGTACTCAACTAGGCCAAGTCATGTACATCAAGCTTTTATCATCTATGTATCTGATACTGTATTGATCTATACTTGTGCAGAAACTCAAGTATGATATAGTTGCTTTTTAGATTATTATCTGGCTAAGCTGTTTATAGATTAGACTGAATGCCTTCTTAAATATCTGTGGTAATGACTTCTAGTTATCTGCTGAGGATTCTGTTATTTGGTTGCTTAATTCAAATGTTTATTCTTCTTTTGTGTTCTCTTTTCTTTCTAAAGAATGTTCGATTTTGAAGCCCTATTCAGAATGAACCATTTTCATGGAGTATATTTGTTTAACCCTTTTCTTCAAAAAGAAGATTTAACTTTTTTTCTCCAATTTCATCACAAAAGAACTGGTTGCTTGCTTCATCAAATACTCTGCTAGCGCATAGATAGCCCTTATGTACTCACAGACTCTTGCCGTATTCCATCATATGATATGATATACGGCTATGAAACCTGAAAATTCATTGACTTTTCTTTTCTTTGTTTAAGGAAAGAAAATTGATCGAGTTTGATGCCAAAAAATTTTCATTTGATTAACATGTGCATTCCCTGGAGCATGTACATATATGTACTGTAGTTAAGTTCATGATTGGGCACAGGCCATACCTGACAATTTAATGCTATTCAAGGCTTTCTTAATCCATCATAAAAATCAGTTTCTTAATCTCGTCTGATTCGAGTGATTTATGTTTCATTCCTGAATCCTGTGGCTGTTTGTTGCAAGGATTTTGGGGGCAGAAAAAAATGCTGCAAAATTCTCTGTTTGGTAGCTTCAAAGTCCACAAATCCTGTGGTATTGCTGCATTTTCCTGAAATACTGCGTTAAGCAGGGGCTCCCTGTCCTTAAATCTCTAAGAAATACAAATCAAGCATTCAAATATTATATTTGTAAAAACTTTGAACCTCACTTATATATCCTGCAAAAATGTTAGATAGATTTTAAAATTATAAATTAGAATTTTTTTCCCCTCACAGATATGATACCTGATATTTTAGAGTATATGTGGATTAAGCAAAAGAGTAAGGGAAAAAAAAAAGATGAGTAAAAGGATAAATCATCATAGCCTGCAGCTCTATTGAAGCTAGGAAGTGCTCCAAAACATGTTCAAATTGATCTGATGTTAATTCAGAAATGCACATTGACTAAAGAGAAGAAACAGAGAGATAAATTATAGCACTGTTTCAACCCCTGAGTTCTGCTCCTCTTTTGCCCTTGAGTTGCACACTACAAGAGATAGATCAACACAACATCACATCCTTTGTAATCTTTAACATACAGAGTCCCCATGCTAGAGTAGGGCCAACATTCAAACAACAATGCCGCCTTTCCTTCGGAGATGGGTGCTGGTGCCGAGAAGTACTTCCAGTGACGGGGATCTCCTGTGCGTGCTCCTTCCGGCTTCCTTCAACAGCACAAACAACCTGCTCTTCTCGTCATCTACATCCGTGTTGGCTGTGCCGAGCTTCTCCTCTCTTGTCCGCACGACATGTTCTAATATCTCAATGGCTTCGTCCAACCTGCATTTAGACCAAACCACATATGTTGAAGAAATTGAGCAGCATCAGACCATCAATCTCCAGGCATTTTCCATAAATCGATATTGGATTCATTTTGCAGTAAATGGAATGCCTAGGTGAAGACGTATCTTGCTTTTCTTTTAAAGACCAATCATATTTCATTTTCTGTGCCTTTTCTGCTATGACGTTTGTGGTGTCCATAGATGCATATTACACTAGTTGGATACAAGCACATATTTACATATTACACTAGGCATTCAAAGGGAAAAGAAAATTTTGCTCTAACAATCGAAAGGCATCCAAAAGTAAATCATATCAATTTCTTACAAAGAAGTAAAAATATGATAAGAATCATTTTCTTTATCAGCAAACTAACCAAAAGGGACAAGATATCTGATATCTACAAGATAAGTTTATGCATTTGATGCTACAAATCATTTACGTTTTATATTCTCCTACTATAAGAGAGTGCCTTAATCCTACATGATATCATACACTAGAAGAAATGTATTAGCATTGAGAGAAAGCATTACCTTCCAATAGCATCATAAGTTCCTGCCAGATTGCTGCATACTCCAAGTGTATCAGGATGATAAGGACCGCAATCTTGTTCGAGAATATCCCTGGCCTCTTCAAACAAATCCGCGGCCTCATCAATCGCGTTCAGTTGCAGGCAAGCCAGTCCCATTTGGTTCAAAACAATGCCTAAATAAGCAGGCTTCTTCTCCCCGCACACTCTCAGCTTGTCAAGCGCAATTTTGAAAGAGCTATAAGACTCGACATAGTTCTCCGTTATGTAATACAGAACCCCCAACTGAGCCTCAATCCCTGCAACTGCGCTCTGCTGGCCCGGGGAATTGGTATAAATGTTTAGCGCCTTTTTAAGCAATTTAATCGCCTGCTCTGATTCTTCCATGGACTCATATATGGCTGAAATTTCAGTATATCCACTGGCAATCTCCTCAGGTGCAGTCCCCGGGAGTGGCTTCTCGTAAACCCTCAGAGCACTCTCGCAATAAGACTTCGATTCTCTGAACTTACCAATCTTGTTGTACAGATTGGCTAGTCGAACAATGACAGAAGCCACGGTTGCGTGGTTCTCCCCTTTGGTAGACTTGAAAACAGTAAGAGCCTTCTGATAGGAAAAAATCGCCTCATCATATCGAGCCAGAGATAAATAGGAGTCTCCAATGCTGCAATTGACTGAAGCCAGCTCAGCTTCCTGGCAATTAGAAGAAGACGACATCCCTATGCTCGCGAAGATCAGATGCTCCAGGGCTGCTTCATGATCGCCCTTTGTTTCGCAAATTAGGCCCAAGAGCCTCCTATCTGCTGTTTCTTCCAAAGTAGCCATGCCTCGTTGTTTCATATGGATCTTTAGAGCCGCAAGGCACAAACTCTCCGCCTCATCGAACTGAAGAGCTTGCATATGGGCTTCGGCTAAGTAGCGGCAAGTATCGCCAACCCTCGAGTCATTTTCGCCCAACGCGTGCTTCTGAAGCTCTAAGCCCAAGGTATAGCAATGGATTGAGTTCTCAAGCTGACCCAACATCGCATATGTGTCACCCAACTGCATGTAGCCGGAAAACTTGGCAAGAGCATGGTCATGGCCTCGTTCAAGAACAGGGATCTCAGCTGCGCGCTCCAACACCGGAATTGCATCATCGTACTGCTCCAACCTGCAAAGAATCGCGGCAGTGACATGCAAACACATCACCAGACCCAAGTTGGGGTTGCCATTGCATCCCTTCTCGAAGGACTTGGCTGCACGCAGCGCGAACTGCAGAGCACGGGGAGGGCTGTCCGCGATCAGATGCCTCGCTTGGTTGAGCAAGAAATGGCCAAGATCCTCACTGTTTTGACCTCCGGGGAATCCTCAGCCCCGTCATTTGAAACATTGTCTTGTTTCTTGGATAAGCTCACTCTAAGGTTTGTTCTTTTGACAAACTTCTTATTATCTCCATTCGCAGAGATTTCTTCTGATCTTGGCTGGATGACTTCGATGCCTGCAACTGAGACAACCTCGGCGACGACTTGTTTGATGAAAGAGATGATGACTTGGTGAGAGGAGATTGGATTTTGGGCGGCTTGTCGAATTTCATGCTAGTCGATACGTATCCTTTCTTCTTTGGACAATCCTTAGCTCCACCATTGTTGACCTCTCTGTTCTCGGACTTGAAGCTCTTTTCCGCATTCATGGGAGATCGAGGAGATTTCGACATCTCCTTCATCTTAGCGGAATGTACTCTGTCCATTGTGAGCCCAGAAAATTGAACTGGAGTATGAAGAATCAAATCTCAACTGGGGAATCGAACCTGCGCGTATTGTTAACAATAAGAACACAAACTTTTCTTTCAAAAAAAAAAAAATTTAAATAAACAAATAATTTATCAAAATTCTCATAATTGCTTAAATGTCATAACATTATGATCCAACAGAGAGGACAATTAAATCAATGAATTAATAAAACCAATAATTCCATATTAATCAAACAAAAGTTAGCATACAAAATTAAAATGTTCTAATTAAGAACAGACAGATGCATCAATTCAACAAGAACCAACATCAGGAATTTGGTGAAAATCAACAAATCCCAGGTGAATCTCATTGATTTTTCTACTAATTTATTAAATTTCACATTCAAATCAAAAAGAATACCTTAAAATTGTGCAATTTGGGAACAGATTGAATCATGAGAGGGAGAATTGAATTGGTACTCACTGGTTTATGATTTTATAAAGAGGGGAGAAATTAGAAGGTGAAGGCAAAACCGGGAGACTTGCAGGCTGAGAGGGGGAAGCGAGATGGGCCCCACCACCGCCTGCAACTTCAACTGCCAATGTTGTTTCTTCCTCTGTTCTGTTCTCGTTGCTCTGTTTCATTTGGCCGATACGAATAAATGCGTATGGCGAATTTGCCACTTCTATATTTGTAATGCCCAGGGCACCCCGATTCTGTTTTAGTCTGAATTTGACAGTTATTGGTGGTTATTATTTTTAAAAAAACAATTTTTTTACGGGGCGAGGAGGGCGTTGCACGTGCCAAACAGACGTCACCAACCCATATAATGATGTATGCTATTAGAAATCACTCACAAAATATTTTTTAGAATTTTTATTAAATTATGATTCTAAAAGTTAAGGAAAATTTAGACACAGCCACCTGCTTTACTTCATAATTAGAAGAAAAAAAAAACTCAACTTCATAATTTTGTTCGCTACAGCCTCATCCACGTCAATATAAACTGATTTCTCCCGATCACCGCTTCTTTATATATTTTTTATTTCCTCTTTTACCATTTCTCATCACCCCGATGTTGCTCTCTCCTCAATCTTGACCCAGACATAGAGTCACTCGCGGATCGACCAATGCGATCAGGTCGCCGTAAGGGTTAGAAGGGGGTGGTAAGCCCCCTCCCAGGGTCAGGACCGAAGCCTCTGGAAATTTTTTTTTGTGGGATCGACCTTTTGCAGATCTCGTTTGTTCGTGTTCGTGGTGAATTTTGTTTGTGTTTAGATCTGGAAAGCATTAGTGATCATTCGATGTCAATGGACGGGGGTCTGCTGATGATGGCGATACTAATATGAGAATTGCGACTCATGATCACAGTCCTTTGTGAGGATTGACTTAAATATAGAATATTTTTGTGAAGATGGCAATTATGCTCTCAATCCTAAAGAAGAGAACTGCATTAATAATCACAATCCTATAAAGACTCGAAAACATGAGATTTTTGTGGGGACTGCGATCATGATCGCAGTCCCCATAAGTAGAGCATTTTGTCATCGCAGTCCTCAGAAATAAAATTGTGATCATTTTGTGAGAACTGCGATCATAGTCTTATTCCTCAGAAATAAGATATTTTTGTGAGGACTGTGAGTACTGCGATCATAGTCGCAGTCCTCTATACTGCGTTAATTTTGTGAGAACTGCGATCATAGTCGTAGTCCTCAGAAATAGAGCATTTTTGAAACGGTCTGTTTTTTTGAAGTGATTATTAAGGATATTTTTGTCTTTCCCTGCTAATGAGTTTCACCTTGATACGTAAGCCACATCCTTACTTTAAAAAAGAAGAGGCGGTTGAAGCGAATAAAGTTATGCGAGTAAGTTTTTTTCTCTCCTAATTACGGTTTAATTCAGGGGGCAAAATGAAATCCCCCAAAATTTAATATGCTTCCGCAATAAGACTACTAATTAAATTGATATCTTGTTTCTACGTATTTCCTTCTTAATTAGACTATACAAGTTAATTCGAAACTATATTCTATTTCTTTTAGTGATTTATATTGCTTACTTTGTATTGAAAACTCTATATAATTAAAGGTATAAATTATTAAGAAAACTTAAATTCTTATTTGATTTTAATTTGATGTGTTTTATTTCTCAAAATATTTACTCATTAGTTTGATTTGACATGCATATATCCACTTTTAAAATATTTTCTAATTTGTTCTAAAAACTACTAATCAAAAGAAATTGTTGGTATGATTGTGAAGAACCTAATTTGCTTTATTTTGATTTTTGATTTGATATGTTTTCTTTCTCAAAATTTTCTGAATGACTTTTTCTTTACATGTTTCCTTTCACAGAATATTTTTAGTTCTTTGAGAATGCTTATTACTGTAACCCCTGATCACTGATGTACGTATCACAATATTAGTGCTCAATATGGTGTATAAAGTTGATTTGACCTTTATGGTAGTTACATTAAGCCAGTTTTAGTTTCAGATATTTTTTTAATATTTTTAATTTTTCAAAATTATTTGAAATTTTTCTGGATTATTTTGAAAAATCTCTGAAGTCGGTATCGACCGATACCGATAATCGACTCTATGATTTTTAATTCACAAATAGAGTTGAGTTTCTAGAATTTGTTTTCACATGGTGTCTTAGAATCATATTTTTCTACGTTAGGATTTTTTTGAAATTTTTTCTAAATTTATCAAAAATCGGGCCAAATCGGAGTCGGCGAAATTTTTCAGAATTTTTAACTTGTAAACCAGACTGAATTTCTTAAATTTTGATTTTACATTACTCTTGAGCATAATATTTGATATTTTACAAAAAATTTGAGAATCGTTTGGAGCTAGTCAAATTTTAACCATTAAAATAATATTAATTAATTAATTTTTAAAATTAACTTTTCCTTTCTTCTTTCTTCCTCCCCATGTTTTCTCCACTGCCATACCCATTGCCTCTTCCTTTCTCTATTTTTTTTACCTCTCTCATCTCTCTCAATATTACTCTCTCTCTCTCTTTCTCTCATCTCTATCTCCTTCACTCATTCTCTCTCTCTATTCCCTCTCTCTTTCTCACTGTATCTCTTTTCTTCACTGTCTCTCTACTCTCTGTCCAGGGAGACCACGCCACGGCCTTGCCGCCGGTAGGCGGCGCGCCACTGGGCGCCACCCCCTTCCCTTTCCTTTTCCTCCGCTCCTTCTTCTTTTCTTTTTCTTTTTCTTCTTTTTCCTATTATTCTCCTCCTCCTCCATCTTCATGTTCTTCTTCTTCTTTCTCTCTTTCTCTCCATCTCTTTTTCCCTCCTCTCTTTCTCTGGGCGGCACCGCCGCCAGCGGGGCGGAGCCACCACCGGCAAGGCTGGGCTGGCTGCCGCCAACACCTCCCCCTTCTCATCTCGTTCTCTCTTTTTCTCTCTATTGGGTTTAAACAAAATAAAACCAACCCAAACCTAGTAAATCCATTACCCAATAACTTTAACCACTTAAGTTAAATGGGTTCGGGTTGCGGATCTGAACCCAACCCACTAGCAACCAAAACCCGATTCATTAAAAGGTAACTTTACATAAAACCCTTTATAAATTATAATATTTACAAATTAGATCTTTATATTTACAAAAGAGTACTTACCTCCATTGTTGAATTGTATTGAAGACTTACCTTAGAGTAAAGTAAAGCGAAGTAGTAGAAAAAATACATGAAAGAGGGGGGGTGAATAGGTGTGATTGCTAATCTTAAAAATTTTATCTCTCTAAATGCGGAACCTAAAACAAGTGAGGCTCAACTTAGTACAATTCAACAAGTGTAGCCGAATTCCTCTTGCGAGGCTCTGGACTAAACTCCTCTTGATTCCCCTTGATATGGGTTGAGGCGCTATGTGAAGCTCTTGTTGGATGAGTACGGGATTGGCACACACAAGTATGAAATGGATGATATGAAGAATGATGCAAACACAATGATATATGGCAAGAATTACAAGCAAGCAAATAGTAGCACATGAGAATTAAACAATATCACAAGTATGCAATAGGAAGCAATAAGGAGCTATTGAAAAGTAAGGCAAGAATTAGACGCGAAGGCAATCGCAAACAAAGTGATTTGTTTCGAGGTTCGAGCCACCGCTCTACTCCCCGCCTTCACCTCCGTGAAGGGTTTCCACTATCCACCGAGGACGCCTTTACAATTTGGTCTACCGAAGACCGAGCACCGAGCTCCACCGAGTACAAAGGACCTCTACCGAAGAGGTTGCTCCACAAGGAAAGGATTACAAGATCAAAGTGATCACAACAAGATCACTACACTATTTCTCAAACTCTTTTACAAACACTCTCACTTCAATTACAACTTCACTATAGAATGAGTATAGGATTTTTGGCTCTATGAAGTGTGGTGAGAAAAACTTCAGTTGTAGAGTGATATTAGTAATCAAACACAACTGAAAAACATGCTCAAAAGAATTGGAATGAAAGCTTTAAACTCTTTTCTTTTCTCTTTTGAAAACAACACAAACTTGAGGATTTTTCTTGGTAATATGCAAGAGAGACTTCTCCTCTATTTATAGGGTTAAAATAGGTAAAAACAATTTCTTTTGGTCTTATTTTCTCTGAAAAAGCTCCCAACAACTCTCCAAAAATCTGTTAAAGCTGAAAACAAAAACAGTTTTTCAGAATAGCCCAAAGAGGAAGAGCCGTTAGGCTATAGCAGGCTTGGCGGTCGACCGGTCCGGTCGACCGCAAGGCCAGCTGCAAAGAGCCGTTGGCTCTCGGTCGACCGGTCCGATCGACCGTCCCAAAAGAGGAAACACAGTTTCCTTCTTCCGGTCGACCGGTCCGGTCGACCGAAACAAACTGTGAGCAATTTGCTCTCCGTCGGTCGACCGGTCCGGTCGACCGACAGACATGCACGAACAGTGCATGTCCAGACACATCACCGGTCGACCGGGCCGGTCGGCCGGAGTTGCCTGAAACTGAAAAACTGGGCTGGTTTTTTTTGAGTTAGAAAAATTTTGAGAAATATTTTAAAAATACATATAGCTAAGTATTATGCAGAAAATAGTTTATACACATGTTTTTATACAAGATTTTTAAGATATAAAGCTTTTGGTACATGTATATATAAACTAAGGCATAAAACTTAGAAATAACCATTTTTAAAACATAGGAAATATATGAAACAAGTGTGTGTGCAAATCCTAGAGCCAAATTTCATATACTCAAACTTTAACATTCTATTTCTTACAATGTTTCTAAGGACTTCAAGATCTTCAATAGGCTTCTTCATATAATCTTCAACACTTGTTCCTTGAGCCCAATTGGAGTTGACTTGAGTCCAAATCCTATATTTGTGAGAGAAGACTTCTAGAATGAATAGAAATCTGAAACACACTTAAACAAACAAATGTTATTAGTATAAATAACTAATATGTTTTGTAATCATCAAAATACACTAATCATGGGTGATTGTAACCTTGGGCCAACAATCTCCCCTTTTTGATGATAACAAAACATATAGGTTATTTAAATAAACATGGAAGAGGAGTTTGAAAAACTCCCCCTCAAATAATGCTATGTATAAAAAATTGGACTATTGAAAGCACAATACATAAAGCATTCAATGTACAAAAGTTTTGTCAAAAACTAAATAAACAAACTTTTTTTTTCTTCATAAAATAAAACTCAAATAATATCAAAAACTAAATATCAAACTAAACTTATTCTCCCCTTTTTGTCATACATCAAAAAGGGTTAAAATACCAATTGAAAAATTTATTGTTAAGAATCCATAATGCAAACATTCAACTCACCACAAATAAATGAAAATCTAGCATAGTCTAGAGGTTTAGTAAAAATATCGGCAAGTTGAAAATCGGTAGAAACATATTCAATCTCAATATCACCTTTCTCATAATGATCTCTAAGAAAGTGATACCTAATGTCAATGTGTTTGGTTTTACTATGTTGATTTGCATTCTTTGTCATGTGAATAGTACTAGTATTATCACAAAATATTTTAACATAATCAAAGTGTAAATCATAGTCAAGGAGAGTATGTTTCATCCAAAGAACTTGTGCACAACAAGCTCCGGCTGCAACATACTCCGCCTCGGCGGTTGATAGGGCTACCGAATTTTGCTTTTGGAAGACCAAGATACAAGACAATTACCTAAGAATTGACATGTTCTACTTGTGCTCTTCCTATCTACCCTACAACCCGCATAGTCGGCATCCGAAAAACTCTTCATTTCAAATAATCCGGTTTTAGGATACCATAAACCCATTTCAATAGTGCCCTTAAGGTATCTAATTATGCGTTTAACCGCAATTATGTGAGATTCTTTAGGACAAGATGAAACGTGCACAAAGACAAACGGAAAACATAATATCCGGCCTACTAGCCGTCAAATAAAGCAAGCTACCAATCATGCTACGATATAATTTAATGTCTACACTTTTACCTTGTTCATCCTTGTCAAGCTTTGTAGTTGTTGCCATGGGAGTTTTTGCTTACTTTCGATCCTTCAAGCCAAACCTTTTGATTAGTTCCTTTGTGTACTTGGCTTGATTGATGAAGATCCCATCCTTCCTTTGCTTGATTTGGAGTCCAAGGAAATAGTTGAGTTCCCCCATCATAGACATTTCGAATTCATCCTTCATGCATGACTCAAAAGCTTTGCAAAGAGATTCATTAGTAGAACCAAAAATAATATCATTTACATAAATTTGTACAATAAGAATATCTTTTTCTACATGTTTAGTAAACAATATTGTGTCAATTTTACCTTTCTTAAAACCATTTGAAATCAAAAATGAAGAAAGTCTTTCATACCAAGCCCTAGGGGCTTGTTTTAAACCATAAAGAGCTTTATCTAATTTAAAAACAAAATCCGGATGTGTAGGATCAACAAACCCGGGGGGTTGTTCAACATACACCTCCTCTTTAATAAATCCATTTAGAAAAGCACTTTTAACATCCATTTGAAATAATTAAAATCTTTATATGAAGCAAAAGCTAGTGTCATCCGTATGGCTTCAAGCCGTGCTACGGGTGCAAAGGTTCTTCAAAATCGATCCCTTCGATTTGAGTGTAACCTTGGGCAACTAACCTAGCCTTGTTTCTAACTACATTACCCGATTCATCCAACTTGTTCTTAAAGATCCACTTAGTACCAATTGTTGGTCTATCGTGGGGCCTAGGAACAAGGTGCCAAACTTGGTTGCGCTCAAATTGATTGAGCTCCTCTTGCATGGCTAGCAACCAATATGAATTGGCCTCGGCTTCGAGGACATTTTTGGGTTCAATATGAGAAATGAATGCATAGTTACCACAATAGTCATGAAGTCTAGAGCGAGTAGTTACCCCTTTTGATACTTCACCTATGACGAGGTCCTTGGGATGATGTGGATTGTATCTCCAATCCTTTGGTAGTGGTTGAGTAGGCTCCACCTCATGTGTTTGATTTTCATTTCCTTGTGCCTCTTCCACCTTAGCTTCGCTTCCTTCATCATCCTTTGGTTTGTCTCCCATAGTAGAAGCATCCTCAAGGTCACTTTCTCCAAACCTTCATCCAATGCATCTATTTCTACAACATTCTTAACAAACTTGTTAGATTCCTCAAACTTAACATGAATAGACTCTTCAATAGTCAATGATGATCTAATGAAAACTCTATAAGCCTTACTAGTGTTTGAGTAACCTACAAAAATAGCCTCATAAGATCTAGCATCAAACTTTCCTAAATTATCTTTTGTGTTTAAAACAAAGCATTTGCAACCAAAAACTTTAAAATAGGAAACATTAGGTTTTCTAGAAAAATACATTTCAAAAGAAGTTTAGTAGTATTTTTACACAAGAAAACACGATTTGATATATAGCATGATGTATTTACGGCCTCGGCCCACAAATAATGTGGTAGACCATATTCACTTAGCATTGTCCTAGCCATCTCTTATAATGTTCTATTTTTCCGTTCAACTACTCCATTTTGTTGTGGAGTTCTAGGACAAGAAAGTTCATGCTTTATTCCATGTTCATCACAAAAAGTGGTAATGGTTAGTTAATGAATTCACCTCCTCTATCACTTCTTATTCTCAAAATCGAAACATCTCTTTCTTTTTCAACTCTTTTCTTGAAAGTTTGAAAATACGAAAATGCTTGGCTTTTATGTTCAAGAAAGAAAACCCAAGTAAATCTTGAAAAGTCATCAACCAAAACATAAGCAAATCTATTCCCACTTAGACTTTTGGTTGTGTAGGGCCAAAAAGATCCATATGGATTAACTCCAAAGGACGTGATGTCATGATATCCTTAATTGACTTGAAAGAAGACTTAGTTGTTTCCCAAATTGACATGCGTCACAAACTCGGTCCTTTTCAAAATTCAAGCAAGGAATACCTTTCACCATTTCCTTTGTGTTTAACCTAGAAATGTGATCAAAAGAAATATGCCCTAATCTCCTATGCCACAACCTAGAGTCATCATCGAGGGCTTTCAAACAAGTAATATTACAAGACATATTTAACATATCAATCATATAAACATTACTTCATGAAAACCGGAAAATACACAAATATTAGAAGTTCTATCAATTACTTTACAAGAAACATTATCAAAAACAACATCAAAACCTTTATCACAAAGTTGACTAACACTCAAGAGATTATGCTTGAGGCCATCAACTAAAACTACATTTTCAATTAAAGGAGAGGTGCTAAGTTTTACATTACCAATACCGATGATTTTACCCTTGGCGTCATCTCCGAAGGTGACGGTGCCACCTTCATGATATCTTGATAGGGTTTGCAAAGTTGTTGATGTCCCAAGTCATGTGCCTTGAGCAAACCGCTATCAAGATACCACAATCCTCTACGTCGTTGGGATTTGGAAAGTACCTACATCATTTAACATAATTGTTGATTTTGGTACCCAAACTTTCTTGGGTCCTTTAAAGTTAGTGCCTCGAACCCAAACATTATGACGTGAAACGTTTAATCTATCATAGCAAAAATTGGCTAAGTGCCCTTTCCGTCCGCAATGTGAACATGAGAACACTCTACCATACATGAATGCATGATGTGTATGTGTAGTGTGAGCATGTTTTGGGGTTTTGCCATGTTGTTTAGGTTGTGTAGCATGAACATGAACATGAGCATGAGCATTTTTCTTTGGGGCTTGTTTCTTAGGAAACATAGCCTCAATTTTCTTCTTGTTAAACTCACAATCTTTCAAAACAACACTTAATGAGTCTAATCTTTCCTTAAGCATAGTAACTTCATTTGAATCAATTAGTGGGGCCTTACCTTTGCAAGAAATCTTATATTTTTCAAAATCATTTTGGTAGTGGCCAAAGTGGAAACCAAATCATCTTTTTCCTTTGTAAGAGTAAAAACTTGAAGACTTAAAGATTCATATCTTTTTCATTTTAAGATACTTTTCTTTAAGAAATCATAGTTTTGTGACAACTCAACAAAAGCCTCTTCTAACACATCCATAGAAAGTTCATTATCATGAGAAGGGGAAGAGGTTACCTTGCTTGTGCCTTCATTAGCCATGAAGCACATGTTGGCGGTGTCTATTTCTTCCTCGGATTCGGTCTCCGAATCCCAAGTTGCCTTCATAGCCTTCTTCTTGTAGGGCTTCTTTGATGTGGAGGGCTTAGCTTTGTCCGGACACTCCGCCACAATGTGTCCCGGTCTTTGGCAATTGAAGCACACAATCTTCCTTTCTTCTTTGTCTCCTTGGCATCTTCTCTACCTTGGTACTTCGCCTTGTTGTACATCCTCCGGACATTCTTAACAAGGAGTGAGAGCTCCTCATCATCTTCTTCTTCATCATCTTCATCGGAGTGTGTAGCTTGACTCTTGAAGGCGATAGTCTTCTTTTGGAAGGAGCCATATCCTCCCTTGCTTTCCTTCCATCTCATGGGTTTTGAGGTTCCCAATGAGACCTATAAGCTCCATCTCTTCATTGTCGTTGAGTTCCTTCAAGGTTGTTGCTTTAACTTCCCATGAAGGAGGAAGAGCACGGATGATCTTCCTTACTCTTTGATCATTGTTGATATCTTCACCTAAAGAAGAGAGTCCATTAGTAATCTTGGTAAATCTTGTAACCATATCATCTATGGTTTCATTTTCTTGCATGCTAAATGTTTCATATTGGGACCGAAGAAGGTCAATCTTAGCCTTCTTTACTTGTGAGGTCCCCTCATGTGTGACTATCAAATGTGACCAAATCTCATATGCAGATTTGCAATGAAAACCCTAGAAATGTCATCATCATTAAGGGCTTGTAGAAGTGCATAGTGAGCTTTGGCATTGGCATCGAATTCCTTAGTCTCTATTTCGGACCAAGTGGATTCGTCACCGGGGGGTACACTAAAGGACTTAGTCACGGCTTTTGCAACTCGGCTACCTAGAGATTGCAAAACACGGTCATCTTAACTTTCCATATGGGAAAGTTAAGTCCATCAAACTTAGGAGGGGTCTTAATTCCATCGGCCATTTTTACTATATGAATATGAATGAAATGATTAGCAAATTAGGATCTTCTCTAAGGTTGTTAAACTAAATCCTAGAGTTCAAGCTCTGATACCAGTTGAAAAACACCTAGAGGGGGTGAATAGGTGTGATTGCTAATCTTAAAAATTTTAACTCTCTAAATGCGGAACCTAAAACAAGTGAGGCTCAACTTAGTACAATTCAACAAGTGTAGCCGAATTCCTCTTGCGAGGCTCTGGACTAAACTCCTCTGATTCCCCTTGATATGGGTTGAGGCGCTATGTGAAGCTCTTGTTGGATGAGTACGGGATTGGCACACACAAGTATGAAATGGATGATATGAAGAATGATGCAAACACAATGATATATGGCAAGAATTACAAGCAAGCAAATAGTAGCACAAGAGAATTAAACAATATCACAAGTATGCAATAGGAAGCAATAAGGAGCTATTGAAAAGTAAGGCAAGAATTAGACGCAAAGGCAATCGCAAACAAAGTGATTTGTTTCGAGGTTCGAGCCACCGCTCTACTCCCGCCTTCACCTCCGTGAAGGGTTTCCACTATCCACCGAGGACGCCTTTACAATTTGATCTACCGAAGACCGAGCACCGAGCTCCACCGAGTACAAAGGACCTCTACCGAAGAGGTTGCTCCACAAGGAAAGGATTACAAGATCAAAGTGATCACAACAAGATCACTACACTATTTCTCAAACTCTTTTACAAACACTCTCACTTCAATTACAACTTCACTATAGAATGAGTATAGGATTTTTGGCTCTATGAAGTGTGGTGAGAAAAACTTCAGTTGTAGAGTGATATTAGTAATCAAACACAACTGAAAAACAGGCTCAAAAAGAATTGGAATGAAAGCTTTAAACTCTTTTCTTTTCTCTTTTGAAAACAACACAAACTTGAGGATTTTTCTTGGTAATATGCAAGAGAGACTTCTCCTCTATTTATAGGGTTAAAAATAGGTTAAAAACAATTTCTTTTGGTCTTATTTTCTCTGAAAAAGCTCCCCAAACTCTCCAAAAATCTGTTAAAGCTGAAAACAAAACAGTTTTTCAGAATAGCCCAAAGAGGAAAGAGCCGTTAGGCTATAGCAGGCTTGGCGGTCGACCGGTCCGGTCGACCGCAAGGCCAGCTGCAAAGAGCGTTGGCTCTCGGTCGACCGGTCCGGTCGACCGTCCCAAAAGAGGAAACACAGTTTCCTTCTTCCGGTCGACCGGTCCGGTCGACCGAAACAAACTGTGAGCAATTTGCTCTCCGTCGGTCGACCGGTCGGTCGACCGACAGACATGCACGAACAGTGCATGTCCAGACACATCACGGTCGACCGGGCCGGTCGGCCGGAGTTGCCTGAAACTGAAAAACTGGGCTGGTTTTTTTTTGAGTTAGAAAAATTTGAGAAATATTTTAAAAATACATATAGCTAAGTATTATGCAGAAAATAGTTTATACACATGTTTTATACAAGATTTTCATGATATAAAGCTTTTGGTACATGTATATATAAACTAAGGCATAAAACTTAGAAATAACCATTTTTAAAACATAGGTGTTTTCCATTATGTTTGCAAAGGGGAAAAACTTACAAAAAAGAGTTTGAGGAGCTAAATTACAAGTATTCTTAAAAAGATTACAAGTAGATCCCCTCAGAGATTCTGGAGAAGTGTGCCGATAGGAGTCTGGTCAGCGCGCGACCACTTTGTCCCTTTGACGATGCGAGCGATGGGATTCCCTTCTCGCCTGGTTCCGGGAATCAGAGAATAGAGGATTGGTAGAACCCTCTTGCTGCTTCTCAAAATCGCCTTCGATAAGGAATTCCTTCTCGCCTGGTTCCGGAGATTCCTTGAGAAGAAGGACGATGTTAGGGTATCAACACCCTGGATAGAGAAAGCAATTCTCTAAAAGGTCTCTGAATTCGAGAACGCACGGTGCGTTATGAAGAAGCCTCAGTCGAAGAAGCTAATTGATCGATTCTTGCGATCAGAAGGCAATTGATGGCTCCTTCCTCTGCAATCCGATGCCTCTCCCTTGTGCCCCTGACGGGCTATTTATAGGGAAAGTAAGGGTATAATCGTCCCCTTTGAAGATATAGAAACAGATTGAACCGAATCTATTTGAATCTGGAAAGTAGCCTTGCTGCGAGGCTATAATAGCTTCCGCGGAGCTAGAAAATGGCAAATCGGTTGATCTTTCCGATATGTTATGATCCTTTCCATATCGTTGATTGATTCTCCTTGATCCACTTACTCGTTTCAAGAGAGTCAAGAGATTGTGGCAATCACCTGCCATATTTGAATCCCGATTGGATTTGATTAGATTGAATCCGATCTCATCAGGAGATTTGATTAGTCAAAGGTTGACCATAGCAGGCTGATGGCGGAGCTGCCCGCTTTGAGGCTCATAGCGGAGCTAGAGGCAATTCCTGGCGAAGTCCGAAAAGAGGGTCTTCGGCGAAGTCCGAAAAGAGGGTTTTCGGCGAAGCTATCAGTTAGCTTCCTGGCGGTGCTCTGGATGATGTTAGCCTCTCAAGCGAGGCTATCTCCTTGGGCTAATGTAATGCTAAATGCTAGCATTTTAGACCTGCTGAGGTCTGTTAGAAACAATCCGGGTTCACTGTTCTGCTTGCTGGATCAGTGGAGTCCAAACCGCTTCCTTGTCCCTTGGAGTTGGGTGAAAAACTGGTCTTCAGCTCGTCTGTCCCTTGTCTTTTGTAAATGTCAACAAGTATCGAGACATCGTTCGGACCAATGAGAATCTTGTCTTTTTTAAGTGTCAACAAGACCCCCTTCAAAGTTTTCGAAAGTCTGCAATAGCCCAGACTTTGAAACACTTTGAACTGCTGTGATGGTGGTGTGGAGTATGAACATCGCCATGATGGTTGAGTTCAGCTTCGCCTTCAATCCTGCTTTGGGATGTAGATTCGCCGAGGAATCATGTAGACTCGCGTCTGGGTAGCTTCGCGGCTAGGTAAGTTCGCTCTGGAACATCTGTCGCTTTCCCGAGGCCAACTGCCGTGGGCCAGTTACGAGGAGGATTACTCCTTTCTTCATGCTGATCGAGGGAGATATTCTCCGATTTGCACGTTTCCAAGGGAGGATATTCCCTTTCTTCTAGGCGCAATAAGTGCCTTTTATGAGGGAGACGTTCTCTTCCCTTGTACGGTTCCAATGGAAACCGTTCCTGTTATCAAGGCGCAGTAAATGCCTTGAATGCGCTCGTGCTTCCACGCTTGAGGTGATCGCACTCAGGCCATGGGGCCTATAAATAGGACACTTGAGGTCCTCTGAAGAGAAGTGCCTTGCCTTTCTTCTCTTCTCTTGGTTGTGAGAGATACTCAGATCTCTGAATTAATAGGAAAACCCACTCTGGTTGTCTAACCGGCCAAGGACCAGTAAGTCTTGATCATTCAAAGACTTCACCGCTTTTTAGGGAACTCATCTCCCTTGATTTAGCTTTGGCAGCTCGCTTCAGGGATTAGCTTCCCTTGTTCTTCATCTTGCAATTGGCTGCTGCAGAGAAGGATCTCATCATAGTTTTCTGTGAAGCTATCATCTTGGCTTGATCAGTGAAAGATCGTTGCTTGTTAAGTCCGCTGCACAGGCAGGACTTGGGACTTGGCTTCTTCAATAGTTGAGCCAGTCTTGCCATATTGGTGAGGTTGAGACTGTTCTTCACAAGATCAGTCTGACTTTGCCGTATAGGCGAGGCTAGGACTTGGCGTTTGCTGAGCCAGCCCATGGTTGCTGTGCAGGTGGAACTTGTCCTCTGCTGAAGTCGGATTGCTTTGCCGCTGAAGAATCTGACTTAATGTTTTTGCAGCTCTTTCTGTGCTTAACTGCTAACTTGCTTCAATTTGCCTTGCAGTGAGCTATGCTTGCCAGTCTGGTGACTTGATGGAAGAAGCCATAAAATTGCCTTATGCTTCCCCGGTTGAAGCTTTACTTTTAAGCAGGAGGAACAATTCGGGGCAGCGGGTGCGCGTCCCAGAGGCTGTTGGCAGCCTCTTATCCGAGATGATTCGATCTGAGGTGAGGCTGGTTGCCGACTTTCAACTTTGGTGGCCTTCGTCGGGGACGATCCACTTCAGGGGAGTGGGCCTCACACCCGTCAGATCACTAGCATCAAAACTAGTTCCCATTATAGGTGATCTGACGTGTTGGCGGCGATAAGCTTTTATTGCCAGGCTTCAAAAAAAATGGCCTGATAAGACCCGCCATTTTGTGGAGAAAAATGACCGTGTCCCGGTGGCAGAACTGGTTACAGCCTTGTGCAGGAGAAAGGCCTTTCGTGTCCAGTTGATCTGGTTTGGAAGCAGATAAAACCGCTTGTATGCCTTTTATGCAAATGGCCTTGCTAGGCAACTTGGTGTGTTGTATGAAACACAACTTTGATGTAATATCAAATGTATCTTTGCTTTTAGATCAATGAAAGTTCTTTGTCTGATCATTCGATTTTTGCTTGCTTCACTGAGAGTTTGGCCATTGCTGGGCTAAACTGCGCACGGGCATAGCCCTTCCTTTGAATGATCTTTGCGAGGCTGTCACGTCAGCGCCTCTTTAGAGGGCTAATTCAAACCTTTCGGTTAAGTCCTTGAAGGATTGCGCGAAGTCCGCACTTTGCTCTTGTGCGGAGTTAACCCCTTAGTGGGATTGAACCGTCGCTTTTGGGAAAGCGCCTCAGGCGCTTCGGGCATTGTTTCGAATTAATTCGAAACGGCGGCATGTGCCCTTTTTCGAGGCCTTGATTTAGGCGCTGATTGGCCTATAAAAGCCCGATCGGGCTGAGAGAAAATCATCATTTCTCTTTGAATTTTCCAGAGTACTTGACTCTTCTTTTCTTCCTTTTTCAAGAGTTCAAAAACTCCTGTAATTCTTCAATGGCGCCCAAGAGACGAGCGGGAAAGGAAGCAGCGACTTCTACAGCGGAGGGCCCTCCTCCGTTCATTGAGCGACCGATCGCTGGTAAGAGACTCTCTAATCTGATTAGAGAGTGGTCTTCATCCTTTGGAGTCGATACTCGGCTATTAGGACGATCGAATATGATCTGTCCTTATCAGGGAACTCGTTTCCCTTAACTTCCCTATTTTGCTTGCACCAGGGAAGTAAGAACTGAACAGTTCTTCTCTTGGGCTTCCATAGGAAGCCATTGCTTGGGCAATCTTCATCCTGTTGAGGAACAGGATATGGGTCGTGTGCCTTCAGTTGTGGCCACGAAGGGTGACTGTTATCCATAACGTCCTTTTGATGACGCCAGCCCTTAGGGTTATGCCACTTCTTGCAAAGATGCAGTCTTATCTGTGAAGCGAAGCTTTTTATCAAAGCTATTATCCCGCTGTCCCTGCTTACTGGGCGAGGCTATGCCTTAGCGAATTTTTGTGTCTTCGCGTCGATTTGATTGGTGAACTAATCATAGTTCATTTTCTTTTTGTTTTTGCAGTGCATCACGCCTCCGGCCTTCAGAACAGTCTTTTTGGCTTAACCAGTCGAGCAGGGAACATCAGCTTGCAGTTCATCGGGCAGGCTTCCTTGTTCAGTGAGCCGAGCCCCCTTGTACGGGATACGCTCATTCAGAGTGGTGGCCCGCAGGCCATGCGGAGCATTTTGACTACGGCTCCGTTTGAAGATATCGACCGTCAGGCTTACAAAAAGCCTGACTTCATGTTCGGGGATGCTGCACCTGATCCCGATCGCCAGCTACAGGCCGGTGAAGGCCAGTGGATCTTCCAGTTGGACGGCGAGAGATTCTATCTCCCGTCTACTAAGCAGCATTTCGCTTTGTCTTCCTTCGCGAGCGTGACTCAGGCTCGGAAGATGGCGTGGGGCGTGAGCCTAAATGCCGAATCTGTAAGTGTCGGGAGGTTGACATTCCAGACCGGCTATTCGAGGGCGGGCTATCCTCGTAGCATAATAGGGCTATACCCTGGGAAGGTGGCGAGGGACCTTCCAGTAGGAGAGAATCCAGCTGCGGCGCCGACCTTTGGCACTCAGTTCTGCGAAGTTGACGGGAACTATCCCGCCACGGACTTCAGGGCTCCTGGTTGGGTCCACCCTCCTAGGTCATGGTGGGCGGAGTTGACCAATTATATCCTCAATCATTTTGAGGGGGAATTAGAGAGGTTGAACCTCTATGAGGCCGTCAGGGCGACCTGCTACGGCATTGAGATGAAGGTGGCGTGCTTCTACGCCATTCTTGAGTTGTACTGCCCAGCCTCGGGGACTTTCTTCACCCCGGTTGGTGAATTGGGCATGGCCCTGCATGAGATGCGAGAGATCTCTGCTTTGCCCTTCGGGTCTCTTCCATACGAAGAGTATTTTCCGTGTGAGGCGGAGCTGGCCCTCTTGGAGAAGCAAGAGCCTGCTTTGCTTGAGACATATCGGGAATTGGTGTGCCATTTGCACATTTGCTCCAGCATCCACACCGGTGGCAAAGGTAGCTCGAAGAGCTTGAAGAGCTGGGGGAACTACTTGTTCCCGGACATGACTAGTGTGCCCGAGGCAGCTCATTGCGGAGTTGCTGAAGAAGACATCTTGGCGAGGATGGAGGTGCGTGCTGAAAAGGACATCGTCGTGACAGAAGATGATGATCCTTTCGAGAAGGGTGATGTTCTTCGGAGCTTTCACCATCAGGCCCGTCGGCCTATGTCTCGCAAGGCGTTGCTGGCTGGCTTCTTAACCATCTGGTTAAAGAAGTGTGTCGTGCCTTCTTCTTCGGGTGACATTGTTCACCCGAATGTGCTGCTGCCTGCCGTTCGCTTGGTCCATGGCCACCGTCTGGGTCTTCTCCCGGCCATGGTGTGTTGTATTCAGAGGGGCCTTCGTGTACTGACGGAGGCTTTCTGCAGGCCAATGGCGTCAAGGCGAGGGAAGGGTGCCGTCTTGCCTCGTGACGGGCCCAATCCTAGGGTAGGTTTACCATACACCTACTTGATGGCGTGGTTCGCCTTGCACTGCCCCAGTTTGATTGGAGCTGGGGAAGACCCACCTCAGGGTGTTCAAACGGCGCTTCTCCGTCGTTTTGAAGGCTGTCTGTGGCAGAAAACTTATGTGGCCGAGGCCCGTAAGTTAGTGCGTCGCTATGACGCTTATAGCCTATTCCGTTGCTTTCCTCGCCTGCGGGGTGCAGGATACAACGAGGAATTCCATGACGTGGAATCAGGTCGGTCCCCCATGAGTCGGGGTGTTTTCGAGTGGCTGGTCTGTATCCGGCCCTCGCATCTGCTGTACCGGAGTGGGGATACCTGCTACATGGAGCCCTACATTCCGAGCCGGTTCGCCCGCCAATTTGGGTATGACCAGTTGTATGTGGGCAACCCGAATCCGGACCTGGCTTTCATGGGGAGCCTCATTGATGGGGCTCGTGCTTGGCGGTTCTTTACCGCGGATAGCACTGGAGCGTGGCTACGCACGCCGTTGAGGGATCCCGGCCTATGGACGACCCTGTGTTTCTGCCAATGGTATGCAGCTTCGAATTCCACGCCTCCTGGATTCAAAGCCAATAGTTCAGGTGTGAAGTTGATTTCTCATCGGCTGAGGCAGAAGGCTTCTGATAAGATGGAGGGCAAGCGAGTCCGTGTTCCTGGCATAGAGGAGTTCATCGCTGTGGATGATAGCGAGGCTTCTGATGCAGAGAGCCCTCGCTTCGAGGCAGAGACAAGACCCGATGCCCTCGAAGCAGGTGCTCGTGAAGCCGGATCTGGTGTAGTGGGGACAACTCCCCCAAAGCATGTGGAGGAAGTGGAGGAAGGGGACTCTGAGGTCCACTTCAAAAGGAAGCGTGGGAGTGGATCCCATAGGAAGTTGTCGGCGAAGAAGCCCCGTCGCCAGACTCCTACCATTGTGGTGGAGGGTGAGCCCTCTGCTGCGCCTCCTTCTGCTGCTCCATTAGTGGCTGAGCCGTCGGTTGCTGAACCGACTACTGGTAAGATTGGTCCCATCTAATATGCCTTCAGCACGCTTTACATGACTCATCATTCGCTCTTTGTTGCAGGAGCTGAGGCAATTGGAGAGCAAGGGGAGCACTACGATCCCCTGTTCACTTATGGAAGTGCAGCTGGTTCCTTTGCTCGCTCGGAGGAGTCCGGAGGTGATGCGGCCGATATTGGCCCTTCGGGCGCTGGGACTTCTAAAGGAAGTCCTATGGCATCCAGCTCTGCCGGGTGGTCTGCGGAGGAATCGGCGAGTGGGCCGGCTATCCGCGTTGAGTCTGGTAAGAACTTTCCGATGGGACCCTTGGATTCTGATGCGGCTGACGAGGTGACATCGGCCTTCGGTAAGACTAAGGTCTCTTGGTCCTCGCCTATTTGTTGCGTCTCCTTTTTGACCTTGGTTTTGTTGCAGGCATTCGTCCCCAAGATGCATCAGCTTCGAAAGAAGCGGAGGGTTTTCCTGAAGGGTCAAAGGGCGATATGAGCGCTTCGACCGGGGCAGACGCAGCTGTGTTAGACGCGCTGTATGGCGACCTGCCTTTTTATCAGCCCAAATCAGCGGAGGGCCCTGAGGTTGAAGAGGCGGCAGTCCCGGAGGTACCCCCATTTCCAGTCATATCAACGAGTGGGGTGCAGACTGTCTTGCCGAATACGGCATTGAGGGTGATTGTGAGCCCTACCTCCCCGACGCTGGTAGTTGAGCCTGCTGCTCAGGAGGTGGTTGCCAGTCCTACCTCCGCGGTGGCTGGCGTGCCGGTGTCGCTGAGGACTCCGCCGAGGTCACCTTTGGCTTGCCCTGCTGCTGTCGATGTTCCCGCTTCTTCTTCCGCGGTGGTGTCGACTAGGTTGGTAGATTGCTCCGAGGTTGTCTCAAGGATTGATGAAGCTGAGAATGACTTCATCGGTAATCTGGTCGACAGCTTCTATAACAGTTTGGAGCAGACTATCGGTCTAGTCTTGAAGGGCTCGCCTGTGCCATTCTCGAAGCTAAAGATGGTCCTCTCCCGTGGCATTGAGTGTATCCGGGACTTTGAGGGGTACATCAAGCTGCTGCTCTAGAGCTCCTGGTAGATGACCTTGAGAAGGACGTGGAGGAATGGCGCCATTTCCATCGTTCCGACGCAGCGTCTTTGGCTGATGAACGGCTCGCGCGTCTTGTCGCCCAGAAGCGCGAGGCTCAGCTCGCTGCTCAAGAGGCTGTTGAGGCTATCTCCTCTGACTTGAGGTCCTTGGAGGCAGAGGAAGCAGAGGTTGGGAGTGCAATTGATGCTTCCAACAGTGCTCTTCTTGACGCTGAAGATAAGATCAAGAGGGCTGAAGAGATGATCCGAAAGGCAAATCTCCTCTTGTCCAAAGCTACACAGATGCGTCATGAAGAGTCTGCGCGGCTTAAGCAGCTCAGGGCTCGAAGTGAGGAACTGGCGGAGCGGAAGTCATCACAGAGGGCGACTTTGGCGGAGACCGAGGCTCGTCTGGCTCAGGCGGTGGACTTCGATGCGGCGGAGCTAAGATCACAGGCGCTGGCCCAGGCTGAAGATGACAGGAGGACGCGGCTAGCTTCTCTTGGAGATCGGATTCGATCTTATCATGTACGCCTATAGGCTCCTCCATGTATCCCATCCTTCTGAATTAATAGAAAGATTTTTCTTTTGTCGTCTGTTGTTTGTTTGGATAATGAGGCATGGCTGTCTGTTGGTTCAGAGGTCGCAATGACATAACCAATTGAGATGTTGCCAGTCTCGAAGTCAGCCCTTTGCGGGGCTAAAAAGGGGAGATACTTGCCTTTTGTAAATGTCAGCAAGCATCGAGATTGAGACTTAGCTGTCTGCTGGTTCAGAGGTCGCAATGACATAACCAATTGAGACGCCGCTAAGCTCAATGGTAGATGAAACTTGGCGATCTGCCAGTTCAGAGGTCGCAATGACATAACTGGTTAAGACGCCAGGCTTCAATCAATAGGTGATACTCGTCTTTTGTAAATGTCAACGAGTATCGAGACCTGTCTTTTGTAAATGTCAACAGGACTCGGGATTGAGACTTAGCTGTCTACTGGTTCAGAGGTCGCAATGACATAACCGGTTAAGACGCCACTAAGCTCAATAATAGATGAAACTTGGCTATCTGCCAGTTCAGAGGTCGCAATGACATAACTGGTTGAGAAGCCACCAAACTTCAATCAATAGGTGATACTCGTCTTTTGTAAATGTCAACGAGTATCGAGACCTGTCTTTTGTAAATGTCAACAGGACTCGGGATTGAGACTTAGCTGTCTACTGGTTCAGAGGTCGCAATGACATAACCGGTTAAGACGCCACTAAGCTCAATAATAGATGAAACTTGGCTATCTGCCAGTTCAGAGGTCGCAATGACATAACTGGTTGAGAAGCCACCAAGCTTCAATCAATAGGTGATACTCGTCTTTTGTAAATGTCAACGAGTATCGAGACCTGTCTTTTGTAAATGTCAACAGGACTCGGGATTGAGACTTAGCTGTCTACTGGTTCAGAGGTCGCAATGACATAACCGGTTAAGACGCCACTAAGCTCAATAACAATGGAGTTTGGGAATAGTCTCGTTTTCACGGGGAGAAACGAGGGAATCACTGTCATAGGTTTAGTGTTAACGTAACAGCGAAATATATGTGGTCCTACCATTCTATGGATGAGAATTGGTAAGTGATTTTGGAGGTCTCATTTTCTTGGAGAGAAACGAGGGGATTGCTGTCATAGGTTTATTGTTAACGTAACAGCGGAATATATGTGGTCCTACCATTCTATGGATGAGAATTGGTAGGTGATTTTGGAGAGGGAATCAAGTGGGAACGGGTCCCTTGGGATTTTAAGCAAACCCCCAGCTATCAACAGGTTTGACATGCTTGGAGAAAGAGAGAGAGGCTCTCTTTGTGCGCATTCCGGACGCGCGGATCTCGATCAGAGGTGTAATGTTAACCTGATCGAGAGCAAGATCCTTGATTAAGGATAATACTTCTTTAAGAATTTGCCATTGATCGGCATCATGAGGAGGTCGCCATCTGCAGTTGTAAGGCGGTATGCTCCGTTTGAATAGACTGTCTCTATCACAAACGGTCCTTCCCATTTAGGCTGAAATTTGCCTTTGGTCTTGTGCGTCATAATCATCGGTCGTCTGACGGCTAAGACTAGGTCTCCTTTGTGGAAGACTCTCTGCTTGACCTTCTTATTGAAGGCTTTTGACATCCGAGCCTGATATAGCTCGATATGTTGCTGAGCTTGCAGCCGCTTCTCGTCCAGGGCTTCGAGCTCTTGAAGACGCAGGCGATCATTGTCTTCTGATGTCATCTTAGTAGTCAAGGCTACCCGTAATGATGGCATCTGGATTTCCAATGGGATGACCGCTTCGCACCCATATACCAGGGAGAAAGGCGTATTGCCTGTCGGTGTCCGAACCGTAGTCCGGTAGGCCCAAAGGCATTCACCGAGCTTTTCGTCCCAATCTCGCTTGTTCGAGGAGACAAACTTCTTGAGCAGCTTGATGATTGTCTTGTTGAATGCCTCTGCCAAGCCGTTGGCAGCAGGATTGTAAGCTGTTGAAGCCATATTCTGAATTCGGTATTTATCGCAGAACCGATAGAATCCTTGGCTTATGAATTGAGGACCATTGTCATGGATGATCCGCCTGGGGACACCAAATCGATGGATGACATGGTGTTTGATGAAGCTAACCAGATTGGAGGTTTTAACTTCGACCAACGGTGTGGCCTCTGCCCATTTTGAGAAGTAATCGGTTATTGCCAGGATAAACGGTGACCTCTTGCCGAAGAGGGACTGATTGGCCCTACGACATCGATTCCCCATGCTTCAAATGGCCATGAAGCAACAGTAGGTGGAGCAACTCCGAAGGTTGGTGTATGAAGTCTGCATGGACCTGGCACGCCTTACACCTTCGTGCGTATTGGGTGGCATCGGCCATCATGGTCGGCCAGTAGTACCCAAGTCTGTGCAGCCTGTCTTTAAGCTTTGGACCTGGCTGGTGAGCTCCGCAAATACCATCATGTGCTTCTTTAAGCACTTCCTGTGCCTCTGAATGAGAGAGACAGCGGAGGAGGACACCGTCATATGAACGACGGTAGAGTGTCTTCAAAGTGGGATCATAGTAGAAACGGAGCGACCTTCGTCTGATGGACGCCGCTTCTTTGGGATCATCTGGAAGCAGACCGTGCAGAGCGTAGTCAATGAGAGGGAAGCGCCAATCCCTCGGCTCAAGATCCACGGAGATATTATGGACCTCTTGGATCCTTAGCATATGCTTAGAGCATACGAGATGCCGGGTTGCGACTGTGAGGTGATACTCGGTGTCGGCCGGTAAGGCTAGCGTCGTCGCTAATGCAGCGAGAGCATCCGCCTTGGTATTTTGGGATCGGGACACATGCCCGATGTAGAAGCCTTCAAATAAGCTAGCCAATTCGATGGCTGTATGATAATAAGGCACCAAGTCCTCATGACGGACCTCGTATTCGCCTTTAACCTGATTTATGATCAGCTTTGAATCGCCATAAGCTTCAAGGTAGCGTACCCCCATTCCCTGGGCGAGCTGGAGGCCAATGAGTAGGGCATTGTATTCCGCTACATTATTAGAGCATGATTCTGTCAAGGAGAACGCTCTGGGAAGGATATGATCCTGTAGGGAGATGAACACAACCCCCACTCCGGCAATAATCTTTCCTTTGGGGCCCATCCGCGATGCTCCGTCGAAGAACATCTGCCACACTTCCTCTGCTGAGGTCGCATTAGATTCGAAGACTTCATCAGGGATGTCTTCGTGAAGTTTCGAATGTTCTGGAACTGGATGAGCAGCTAAGAACTCTGCAAGGGCCTGGCCTTTAACTGCCTTCTGAGGAGTAAAGGTCATGTCGTATTGAGACAACAGAAGTGCCCATTTAGCCAACCTTGAATTCAGCGACCCTGGCTTCGTCATGAGAAGTCGTAAAGGGTTCACCCTGGAGATGACATGTATGGTTTGGCCAACCAAATAATGTCGTGTCTTCTGAACAGCGAAGACGAGAGCTAAACACTCTTTCTCAATAGGATTGTACCGAGATTCTGCTCCTATGAGAGTTCTACTCAGATAGTAGATGGCTTGCTCATGGCCATTGTCGTCCTTCTGAGCGAGGAGGGCGCCGAGGGAATAATCCAGGGCTTTTACATAAAGCAGGAATGGTTTTCCTGATGTAGGGGCCACTAAGACAGGAGGTTTTGTGAGATACCTTTTAATGTCTTCATAAGCTTCTTGACAAGCTCGATCCCACATGAAGGCAGTACCCTTCTTCATTAGTCGGGTAAATGGTTGGCAACGGCCCGATAGATTTGCTATGAATCTTCTGATGTAGGCTAATCTGCCTTGCAAGCCTCGGAGCTCTTTGAGATTCCTTGGTGGATGCATGTCCTGGATGGCTTTGACTTTGTCTGGGTCCAAATGGATCCCTTTTGATGTGACAATGAACCCAAGGAATTTGCCACTAGACACTCCCAAGAAGGATTTTGTCGGGTTCATTTTCAGCTGATGAGCCCGCATTATGTCGAACATCGTTCTCAGATCGCGAAGATGTTCATTTTTGCTGCGGCTTTTGACGGCAATGTCGTCAACATAGCACTCCACCGTCTTTCGGAGATGGTCGCGGAAGATCATGCTCATCGCCCGTTGGTAGGTTGCTCCGGCGTTCTTCAGTCCGAAGGGCATTACAGTGTAGCAGTATACCCCAATGGCGTTCGGAAAGAAGTATGCTTCTCGTCATCAGGATACATCTTGATCTGGTTGTACCCTGAGAAGCCGTCCATGAAAGACATCCTCTCGAACCCGCATGTGTTGTCGATCATGACATCGGTGATCGGCAGTGGGAATTCATCTTTGGGACAGGCCGTATTGAGATCACGGTAGTCGATGCAGATTCGTATTTTCCCATTTTTCTTGAGGACGGGGACTATGTTAGCCACCCAATCTGGATGTTGTTCCTCCCGGATGAAGCCACAAGCAATGAGTTTATGAACTTCGGCTTCAATAGCCTCCATGATGTTTGGGCGGAACCGACGTTGTTGCTGCTTGACTGGCTTAACGTCGGGCTTGATGTTTAGACGGTGCATAGCGACCTGTGGATCAAGTCCAGGCATGTCTTCATAGCTCCAGGCGAAGACATCTATATACTCTTTTACGAGCATTATCAATTCTTCCTTTTCGATAAGTGATAGGCTTTCACTTATGAAAATCGGTTTGGGATGATCTTGACTGCCCAAGTTGACCTGGATTACCTTGTCTTCGGTAGGTGGCTCGCACAGCTCAAACCGCTTTTCCCATTGAAGGCTCAATTGCTGGGCCCATGATTCCTCATCGGCAACCTCTGCGGGTTCCAACTGACTGCTTGAAGTCATGAGGCTTTCGAATATCCCTCCTATGCTGACATCAGAATCCCATTCGGAGGACGAGGCCGACTGTGATGGGATCGATCCATCGCCTTTGACCTGAACTGTTGTTGATGATGTGGGTGTGACATACCCTAACCCCCTGCGTGTACTATCATAGTAATTTGCAGGTTTCCCTCTTGGGACGGAGTTACGCATCAAGCCGCGTCTTCCTTTTCTGAAGTTTAGGCCCGCTCCCTGCTTCAGGTTGTAGCCCATCTTTTTCATAATATGGCGCGCTGATGGCGCGTAATGGAAGAACTGTGGAACTTCTGAGTCCGAGCTTGAGTCTGTAGTTGAGAATCTCCCTGGCCGGGCTCTGCCGAAGATTATCGGCGACTGTCCTTGCTTGGACGGAGGGATCACCAGCGTGGCCCCTTCTATAACCTCCACAGATGTAATGGCCGAACTTGGCTCATGTACGGGCATGCGAAGAGAGCCATCCATAATGGATTTAATCGACTCGATGCTCGCAGGATAATCAAAAGAAATATCATCATTAATTATCCATTCGCCTTCCTCATCAGAAGGGACCTTACATCGGGGATCATTAAAGCATGCTACAATTGGCTCGCCAATCAGAATGGCCGGCATGCCCGTTTCAGATTCCGAATCTGCCTCATTGCCACTTTCATCATCGTCTGGCAATGGTTCTCCCGGCGTTCCACTAGCCTCTTGATATAGAAGGGCATCAGTGAAGTAGTTTTCCACCCCCTTAAAGGGTTGCTTTTCAGCGAAGACAGTTCGTACTGTCGCATCATCCTCAACATACTTGAAGCACTGATGGAGAGTGGACGGAACGATCCAGTTGGCATGGATCCAAGGTCGTCCTAGTAGCAGGTTGTATGATGTGTCAGCATCAATGACATAGCACGTCACCTCTGACTTCAGGCTTCCGATTCTGCAGCGGAGCCGAATCTTTCCAAGCGGATGGCTGCTCCCGGCGTTGAAACCATATATTGTAGTGGTGGTTGCAGACAACCTGTACAGTGGTATGCCGAGGAAGTAGAGAAGCCTTTTGGGGATGATGCTGAGAGCAGACCCCGGATCGACTTGTACTCTTTCAATGCAGGTTGAACCGATATATCCGGTATAGTACAGAGGTCGGTCATGCTTGTTGTCTTTGAGAAGCATATCTTCCGCCGTGAAGGTAATGGCAGGTACCTTTGACTGCGCGTTATGGCACTCTGAGCAGGGAGGCTGCATTTCATCACCAGGGATCTCAGGCATGCATGTCAGAAAGGACTCTGAGTTGGCTAGCGCATCTCTGAGTGCCTCTCTCGTCTCTTTAGAGAGACGAAGAAGCTCGTGTATTGTGATACGAGCCGGGATATTGGCTAAGTGGGCCAATATATCAAAGCGAAAGGGCGTGGCTAACCCTTGGCCTGGCGGTTTCTTCAACACATGGTCGAATCGCACCTCCTTAGGCTTCTCCTTCCCTTTGGTCAGGACTGGAGTGGATGCCGGCATTGGTACTGACGTCGTTTGCCGTTGTATCTCGTCAGTAGATTTGTCATATTGCCTTTGATATGACTTTCCAGACCGGGTGCCCGTCTGTTGAGGCGCATCTGCCCGCGCTGTACAGGCATGCTTTTCTTCTTCAGAATCGCTGAGGGAAGCCGAAGTAAGATTACCATCGTCTGGCAGGACAGAGATGACATTGCAGGACTTGCCCTTTCTGCTGGAGTCGTTCGACGTCTGCTGTACGTCTTGGACGAGGTCAGGGTGTATCCACATAACTTCCCCTGTCTCCAATGTCAAAGGGACGAGACCCTTGTTGTATTGAGTCATGGCTGGAGGATGCTTGACTTCTAGCCGTGGCATCGGGGCTGGATAGGTCCCGTCAGGAACCATGACCTTCTGGGTAGTGCCGAACTCAAGAGTCACCATATTGGCAGTGACTTTCTTCTGTTCCGTCTTCAGTGTGAGGACTCCGGCGTCGACCAAGGCTTGAATTCTATCCTTAAGAACATAGCACTTGTCGGTAGGATGGTGGATCATCCTGTGGTAGAGGCAGTATTTAGGGTCATTTGTGCGCCCTATCTCATTAGGTCGCCGAGCATCTGGCAGCTTCATCTTATTCCCTTTATGGAGCAGATGGAATATCGTGACCACCTGGTCATCTCTGAAGGAGTACTGCTTCGGAGGAAACTTGGGCTCTTGGCTGTTGACGCCGCTCTTCTTGGCCTTTGACTGCATGTCCCCGGTCAGTTCGACGGACATAATTTCCTTCCCTTTAGCTTGGGAAGACTGCGGGAGATCGCTACGCCCTTTGTTGTTCGTGCCCCATTTGCTTCTAGGGGCGGATGGCTCGAACTTCTTAGCCGATTTCTCGGCTATCTCAGCTTGTTCGACCAATTCCTTCCAAGTATGGGCCTTGACAGCCCCCATGCGAACTTCTACTTGATCCGAGAAGTTATGTCTGCATGTTTGTAAAAGCATGGGTAAAGGCATCCCTGCTGGGCACATCAGAGATAGATTTCTGAACCGCTCAATGTATTCACGGACAGATTCGCCTTTCCTCTGCACAGTGGAAAGGAGCTTATCCATGGTCACTTCGGTATCGTCCTCATAGAAGCGAGAGAGGAACCGGGTTTCCAGGTCGACCCAGGAATTGATAGAGCCCTGAGGAAGGCTTCGGAACCAGTCGAATGCTACCCCTTTCAGGGTGCCGATGAACAACCTAGCCATGATGGCGTCGTTGTTTAGAACATTACCGGTCTGAGACCGGAAATAGTAGATGTGCTGATTGGGCGAGCTCTTACCATCATACGTATGCAACGTTGGTGGTTTGAACTTTGGCGGATATGGCACCGAATCCCATTTCAGTGGGTAAGGACGGACTACCCCCACTTTCTTCAATTCATCCTTCTGAGCTAGGGATGAAATTTGAGCTTGAAGGCCTTTAAGGACTTCGGCATCCAGGGAAGAGCCTCCCTGGGTTCTCTCCGTCTTGGGCGGATCATTGCTGAGATGTCCCTCCTCGTCATGATTACTCCCGGTATCATCATTCCGGTTGCTGAGGAGCTGAGCGAGCATCTGTTGAATATTGTCCAGGGCCTCTTGCTGAGTTCTAGAGGTCTGCTCCTGAGCTTCCAAACGCCGACGAAGGTCGTCATTGGCGTTCTCGGCCATATTGACCGATGCTTTGTCCGTTCGCACGGAACTGACTGTTGCTGAAGAAGCATACCCGCTGTCTCCATCTTCTCCGTCAGACGATTGGGGTGATCGTCCGGATTGTGGCGGGATCAGGGCCCTTGAGGAAGAAGGCTGTTCATAATTATAGGGTATCGCTACCCTGGATCTGGTGTTTCGGAAAACACCTTCTTCATGCACCAAGACTTCAGCTAAGCCTGGGCAGTAGTCCGGATCTGGGGAGCCGAAAGGGGTGTCGTCAGAGGCTTGACTTCTTCCGCGCGGCTCTCGCCCCCTTCCGGTCATGTTGACGGATGCAGAGGCTGGATCCGGTGGCCCGCTCCTTTTGGGATGCCTCATCGGGATGCGCGCAGACAGTCGATCAAAGACTGATCGCCGATATGGAGAGGTGGCAAGGGTCGGTCGTAACCGACACTGCATAGAATGGACCATCACGAACTGGCATCCACTTCGTCGACAACAGGAGGAAGTAATCTGGAGATGCTTTAATCTCCGCTTGTCCGCCAAGAATCCTCGCAGGTCGGCCCTGTAGGGGCCTGAATAATCTGGTATATGGGACAACGCATCGTTCCCCTTAGTCCTGCGGAAAGGATTAGCACCGAATAGTGCTTTGGTTCTAGCCTCGCGGCTGTAAACCCGATGAGTACGCCGAGGTACAATAGCCTTGCTTGTGAGGACAAGGCTAGCGGTAGGCATTGCTGCACTAGGAGACGGTATGATTGCCGTCTTGACTTTATGGTTGGCAGCATTGTTGGTACAGGCGGGCATCTTGCCTTTTTCTTCATAAGAGGGGCGCGGCTTTGGCGAGGCTACGCCTGAAGCTTCAGCAGAGGACTTCTGTTTAGGCTTCCATATCCGCTTTGACAGAGGATGTATAGGTTCGCAAGGAACCTGAATAGCCACAAGCGGGGCTGTGGGGTGTTGGCGAAATTCTGCCTCTGGTTTCTGATCTGAAACCTTGGCCATGAAGACCTTCTTGTGCTTCCGTGCTCGAAGCATCAAGCCACCCCCAGAGAGGACTTCTTCAAATCTTCTTTGATCAATTTGGATAACCAGGTTCTCAAAAGTGCAGGATCTGGGCTGCGGACATGTTTCCTTGTTGCGCCAGAGGACCGCGGCAGGTTTGTAGAGAACCTTTTCCGTCTCCGCAGAGACTTTGCTTGAAGATTTAGCCAGAGAAGATCTGGCTGCACCGGCTTTTCTGAATTCAGAGATAGACCCGAAGGTCTGTTCGTCGCATTGCGACACTTGATTCTCAGCAGAGGAGAATACATTCCCCAGCGGAGTCGCCATCTTGTTTTCCATTATGTTTGCAAAGGGGAAAAACTTACAAAAAAGAGTTTGAGGAGCTAAATTACAAGTATTCTTAAAAAGATTACAAGTAGATCCCCTCAGAGATTCTGGAGAAGTGTGCCGATAGGAGTCTGGTCAGCGCGCGACCACTTTGTCCCTTTGACGATGCGAGCGATGGGATTCCCTTCTCGCCTGGTTCCGGGAATCAGAGAATAGAGGATTGGTAGAACCCTCTTGCTGCTTCTCAAAATCGCCTTCGATAAGGAATTCCTTCTCGCCTGGTTCCGGAGATTCCTTGAGAAGAAGGACGATGTTAGGGTATCAACACCCTGGATAGAGAAAGCAATTCTCTAAAAGGTCTCTGAATTCGAGAACGCACGGTGCGTTATGAAGAAGCCTCAGTCGAAGAAGCTAATTGATCGATTCTTGCGATCAGAAGGCAATTGATGGCTCCTTCCTCTGCAATCCGATGCCTCTCCCTTGTGCCCCTGACGGGCTATTTATAGGGAAAGTAAGGGTATAATCGTCCCCTTTGAAGATATAGAAACAGATTGAACCGAATCTATTTGAATCTGGAAAGTAGCCTTGCTGCGAGGCTATAATAGCTTCCGCGGAGCTAGAAAATGGCAAATCGGTTGATCTTTCCGATATGTTATGATCCTTTCCATATCGTTGATTGATTCTCCTTGATCCACTTACTCGTTTCAAGAGAGTCAAGAGATTGTGGCAATCACCTGCCATATTTGAATCCCGATTGGATTTGATTAGATTGAATCCGATCTCATCAGGAGATTTGATTAGTCAAAGGTTGACCATAGCAGGCTGATGGCGGAGCTGCCCGCTTTGAGGCTCATAGCGGAGCTAGAGGCAATTCCTGGCGAAGTCCGAAAAGAGGGTCTTCGGCGAAGTCCGAAAAGAGAGGGTTTTCGGCGAAGCTATCAGTTAGCTTCCTGGCGGTGCTCTGGATGATGTTAGCCTCTCAAGCGAGGCTATCTCCTTGGGCTAATGTAATGCTAAATGCTAGCATTTTAGACCTGCTGAGGTCTGTTAGAAACAATCCGGGTTCACTGTTCTGCTTGCTGGATCAGTGGAGTCCAAACCGCTTCCTTGTCCCTTGGAGTTGGGTGAAAACTGGTCTTCAGCTCGTCTGTCCCTTGTCTTTTGTAAATGTCAACAAGTATCGAGACATCGTTCGGACCAATGAGAATCTTGTCTTTTTTAAGTGTCAACAATAGGAAATATATGAAACAAGTGTGTGTGCAAATCCTAGAGCCAAATTTCATATACTCAAACTTTAACATTCTATTTCTTACAATGTTTCTAAGGACTTCAAGATCTTCAATAGGCTTCTTCATATAATCTTCAACACTTGTTCCTTGAGCCCAATTGGAGTTGACTTGAGTCCAAATCCTTGTATTTGTGAGAGAAGACTTCTAGAATGAATAGAAATCTGAAACACACTTAAACAACAAATGTTATTAGTACAAATAACTAATGTGTTTTGTAATCATCAAAATACACTAATCATGGGTGATTGTAACCTTGGGCCAACATCCTTTTCCTCCGCTCCTTCTTCCTTTTCTTTTCTTTTTCTTCTTTTCCTATTATTCTCCTCCTCCTCCATCTTCATGTTCTTCTTCTTCTTTCTCTCTTTCTCTCCATCTCTTTTCCCCTCCTCTCTTTCTCTGGGCGGCACCACCGCCAGCGGGGCGGAGCCACCACCGGCAAGGCTGGGCTGGCTGCCGCCAACACCTCCCCCTTCTCATCTCGTTCTCTCTTTTTCTCTATTGGGTTAAAACAAAATAAAACCAACCCAAACCCAGTAAATCCATTACCCAATAACTTTAACCACTTAAGTTAAATGGGTTCGGGTTGTGGATCTGAACCCAACCCACTAGCAACCAAAACCCGATTCATTAAAAAGGTAACTTTACATAAAACCCTTTATAAATTATAATATTTACAAATTAGATCTTTATATTTACAAAAGAGTACTTACCTCCATTGTTGAATTGTATTGAAGACTTACCTTAGAGTAAAGTAAAGCGAAGTAGTAGAAAAAATACATGAAAGCAAAGCTTCGGCTAGATCGAGCACAATGAAAAAGGTTGAAAATTATATTGGTTGTCACTTCAATACAATTATCTCTTGAAGAAGGATTATATCCAGTGTCACTCCACATATAACTCTTCCTCTCCTTCTCTCATATAATTCTCTCTAGCTTAAGCTGTAAATAAACTGAAAATTACATCATAAAAAAACAAACTAAGCTAAACTAAAACAAAAACTAGCCTAGAAGCTCACTCTGCGGAGTGGTACCCTTTGCCTTTAGAAATGCAGGTATTTATAGTCAAAACTGGATAAGAGAGAGCGTACGAAGTTAGGGACAAAATCTCTTACCCAACAAAAAAGATCTTCTTATAAGGTTGGAGATAAGATTGGAGATAAATTTTTGTTTTATCCATTGATTTTAGTTAGATTGTGTCTTATCTCTTTGATGCTTCTGAATATACAACCCAATCTTTTAGATATCCCTTCGTATATTGATAGGGTTGCTTTTAGACTTCTGAATTTGCCCCTATTTCCTTGATTTTTTTCAAGCTAACCAAATTAATTCTACTAAATCTGATTTTAACTGTATTTATTTGGCTTTATTTTCAGTTAACCAAATAGATCCAATTAAATCAGAACTTAACTGGCTTTTATTTGGTCTTATCTTCTCTCCCTTCATGAAGACAAACCTACAAAAAAAGACATTAAGATAAGGAATTGGCAGAATTTATTATAGAATAAATGTGAGAATATAATAAAAATAATGCAAAATACGTGTACGATCACTCTACTATGGGCTTAACCCTATCTTCATCGATGATTTTAGGACCACACTCCTAGAAAGACCTTTAGTCACTGGGTCAGCAATATTCTTCTCAGACTTTACTAAATATAGAAGCACAACTTTACCCAATAGGCGCTGAACAGACTTGAGTCTAATCTGAATATATCTGTTCATCTTCTTAATGACATTATCTTTCTTTAGAATCTCAATGGTGGATCTTAAGTCAGTATGAACTTAGATAGGAAGTATAGATTTAGGCATGACAGAGAATTCTGACAAAAGATCCTTTAACCATTCAGCTTCTGTGCAAGTAGTGTCCAGAGGTATAAGCTCAGACTCCATGACGCTCCTGACAATCACTGTTTGTTTGCAAGATTTTCAGGATATAGCAACACCACCGAACATGAATACATATCCAGTAGACTTTACACTGTTGGGGTCAGTGACCCAATTGACGTCACTGTACCCTTCTATTACATCAGGATATCCAGTGTAAGTCAGACAATAGCCAATTGCGCCTCTAAGATGTAAAGGTCCCAGATTTCTAATGATCTCAATTTACATAAACAACTCTATTGATCAACAGATTATCTTACTCATCTCCAATATTCCTGAAAATTTTAGCAGCACCTCCTTTGAAAATACTGAATGTCTAAATATACATTTCATATCACAATAATTTCGGCCAACACCAGCCTACTTATCCTCAATCCAAGCATATAAACCAACTCAACAATTGCCCACGCAATCATAAATATAATTCGGCTCACATGGCCTCCTTTTATGAAAACTCAATAATTAAGTACTCGAGAGCACCCCTCTCGGCATTCACGTAATAATGCCAAATCATCTTTAACTCCAACTCATCATAATTATAACCAAACTTATATCTCCATACAATACATGAATTTAGACTATCCATCTATTCAACACTAACACTTGCTATAAGTACACGTCAAATAGGATAATGAACATATACAACAAGAACTAAATTACAATCACACAAAGTACAACTCTAAAACTTCTATATGTAACAGGATTTCCAACAAGGCGCTTGAAATCTTACAGTGGGTCTTCGCCTCACCATGACCTGAAAACATAATAATCTGGGGGGGTGAGCTCAACAACTCAGTGAGGAGATATAGAAGAAAATCAGTGAATGATGAATATAATCAATAATAAGCATGATTTTCGAGTAATAGAGCAAATCTGAATGAATAAGAGAAACAGAGAATCAATAACATATGATGAAACAATTGGGCTCCAAAATCTTCGGGGACAGTCTGACTCTTTTGGTCCTTGATTTCTTATGACATTTCTCTGTACTCTATGCCACAATCTATAAGGTCTATAAGCTCTGTAAAATAATAACTCGGCGATTTTAGTGTATTATCAAATTCTTCTTATGTATTCATAGTATGTGTCACATACGTATTTCAGATATTAAGCACGGACGCACCAATCACACACCCACCATCTTATATATAGTGCATGCGTTCAGATAACACATGCATCACAAAACATACTTTATATCTTGTAATCTTATCGCATTTCACATATAGCAGTATCACATTACACTTCACAACACTCACATGTCATATTAATGAGAGACGGATTATACGTTATTCATATGCATATGCAATCCACATATGTAGTGAGATAAATTTTCGCCTTCCCCGTCCTGCCGGCTCCCGCTCGGCCCCTTCCTCCTTATGTAAAGATATATAACATAATGACACTGTCTTCCCCTCCTACCGACTCCCGCCCGGCCCCTTCCTCCTATATATATATACGTGTGTGTATGTATAAACATCATATAACAATAACACCGTCTTCCCCCTCCAACCGGCTCCCGCCCGGCCCTTCCTCCTATGTATATATACGTATATAATGCAATAACACCGTCTTTCCCCTCCTACCGGCTCCCGTCTGGCCCTTCCTCCAATGAGCAAGAAGCGAAAGACATGCTTATATTTACATGCAGATAACAACCAGTGTAGTAACAATATAAATATCAATTAAACACTATGGTTTGCTTTGCAGCTCATCTGTTTTATTACTGAAGAACTTCATGTGGTTCACTGCATGTGTATACATACACTCAGATAACAATCACTTCATCGTAGTAATAATATGAATATCAATTAAACACTAGGGTTTGCTTTGCAGCTCATCAGTTCTATTACTGAAGAACTTCATGTGGTTCACTGCATGTGTATACATACACTCAGATAACAATCACTTCATCGTAGTAACAATATGAATATCAATTAAACACTATGGTTTGCTTTGTAGCTCATCAGTTCTATTACTGAAGAACTTCATGTGGTTCACTACATGTGTATACATACACTCAGATAACAATCACTTCATCATATTACAACAATCTGACCATTTATTATAGTTTGATTCTCAGCTTATCACTTCTATCACTGGAGAATGTATGTAATTCACTGTATATGTGTATGCAAACATAAGTTACATTTCACCTTCCTATTTAGTAATTCTATTATTCATAAGATGTATAAGGTTTACTGGTTATACAATCACACATGAGTTGTAAGGTAACAGTAAAGTGACCTACGTATCTCATTCATGTAAATTGAGTTCTCATTCATATTATCAATAACTGCGTATCCAGATAGAGGTGTATGTGTATGAGCATGTATAACTGTATACCTCATGTTACACTTAATCACATTCATACTTCAGTATCATTCATATGTAACAATCAATTTATACACAAAATATTATCAATGTCAATCGTTCAGTATTTCGTCTAACCATTGATTACACTTTTAGTACATAAATTCCTACTTCGTACGAGCAAGTCTTGCATTTCGCTATACTCCACCCTTCATACATCTTATTGTTTAACTGATAGAGTTGATTAGCCCACCAATCAGGTTTTGACTTACCCTAATTGTTCACTATAGATGATTGCTCAATAGTTATACTCTAACAACATTCTCATTTCTTTTATCAAAATTTTTACGAGCATTCACAAGGTATAATACTTAATGATTTAAGTTCAGTATGCAAGTGTAAACGATCATCAAATTCATATCGATTTTGAGTTTCTCAAGAGTTTATTGGTTCTTCCGTTCTCCTTTCAGGTGATTAAGTGTTATCGTCACCAACTCATATTGGGTTCGAGTAATTATGTATTCGTTGTTATTTGTGGTAATCATCCATATACAATCCCATTAGTCATTCTAGTTTCATATGACTTGGTTACATTAAGAGCTTCAGGCTTATTCACTTGACCATAGCCACATCCAGTTAGTACATTGGCGAGTTTAACTTTTTACTTGTACACCAGTATAGTTTTCATTAATTGTGCTATCATATCTACTTCTTATTCTTGCACTAACTAACTGATCCCTTTTTACATGCAAAATTGAGAAGGGCTTAGATGTCCACAGTTAGAGTACGATGGTACTTAATTAAGTTAGTATATACAAGATAACTCATACGCATCTTACTATCGGATGTAGTCTCGCCTTATCTTCCTTAATTCCTAATGGTTGTATTCATAATCACAATTGAATACTTGGCTTCTAAACCCAAAATTTGTATCTTACGGTCTTCAATCGTTCATCGAGCTAACTTGATTATTCATATAAAGGAACCATCACAAAATCTTTCCCTCCTACTTGTGAAAAATCATATCCTTACTTTGTGACACGGATAATTCAGTCTAATGCAGTATGCGGAAACAAGTTGGACAATATTAGAAAGACTTCATCAACTTGTAGTGCAATTATTTGTGATAAGACTAAATGACGACAATTAAGAAGAAACATAGCCAAAACTTACCAGAATTTTGTAATTATGCGCAAAAGATCCTTAAGGATAATAAACATGGGTTACTCGCCCATAACCTGATCTAATAGTTTTTGACAAATTTCTCAACTACTCTATGTACAATTCAAACCCTTCCCACTCATTGAATAGCCATTGAATCATTTCAGTATAAAAGTTTTCTTACAATCAGATTTTCATTTTTCAAGCTTCACATATCATACTCACATTTTAAGGTGCACTATTTGTGACTTTAAGTATACAATCTCGATTTAGGAGGAAAATAGTGATGTATAGAAGTCAGATGAGTATTTCGCTTCCTAGTACATATGATGCATACAACACTACTGCAATACAGTCCAAACGCCTCGAAGGAGTTCAAGTGCAAGTGATCAAGAGAATGGAGGATGATGTGAATTTACAGAATGATATGGCATACCCAAATAATTACCTTATCAAATAGGTGTCAAAGCAAGTAAAAAGGAATTAGACTACACTTGAGGTATGTATTAAACCCACTCGTAATGTATTCGTGATTGCTCTTATTACTTAATAGAGTTCTCCGAAAATTTGGTAGCTTGGAAAAGTTAGAAAAGGTTGTTAAATAAACAATAAATAGTCAAAACAAGTAATGAGAGAGTTCCAACCTACTATCTCTTCCCTTCAGGGCCAAGATATTCTTTAAGGCTTCCATGACTTATATTTACAAATTTGCAAACTTTCGGATATAACTTAATTAAATCTTTCATTATAAGATCATGAGATTTTCTTTCTTAGAGCATCAATCAAGGCATTATAGGTGTAGATGTTCAGGGTACCATCTCATCTTCTTTATATACAAAATTTAATGATCAGAGAGCTTAAGTTTAATTGAGAGACCTTCGTGTTCTCAAAATTTCTCTTTTAGATATCCAGGAACAAACTTTAACTTGTACATAAATGAACTTGAAATCAAGACCTACACATGAAGGGTTTGTGGGGCCTTATTCTATAACAACAAGAATCAATCTTCTTTCAACTACCCTATAAATTTTGAGATTTTCATGAAAACACCCCCCCATGTCTCTTCTATTGTCATAATAACAATAGTGATTTTTACTCCCTTTAACCAATTTTTATAGATTGAGCTCATACCCTACGTTATGTAGTTCATATGATTTGTAGTCAATTGTACACAAGGGATCATAATAGCAAGTGGTTTATACCATACTAGGGTTTTACATGAAGACATCTCTAAGTAAACCACCAATGATACCCATCTATCGATTTCTATTATGTAATCCAAGAACCAAGATGAAATTTTTATCATCCATTCAATATAAGCCCATAAAAGAAAATTGAACCCATGAAACATCAAGGTGGGAAAGAACTTGAGTTCAATAGATGAAAACCCATTCATCTATTCAAGAAACCAAACCCAATAAATTCAGATCTAAGTATGCTTGAAGAATAAATCATGAAATATTAACCCAAGATGAGAATGTTGAAATTGAAAATTTAGAAAGTGATTTTAGGTCAAAATGAAAGAGATCTCCCTCACCTGCCCTTCCAGTTCGCCTGGCTGGCCGCGCCGCCGCCACGCCTGGCCGGCTGCGCGGGTCGTCCCCCCCCCCCCCCCCGCCCCCGTGGTTGCATGTCGGGTGGTGGTGAGAGAGAGTGAGGGAACAAGTAGAGAGGAGTTTATTAGGGGGAAGATTTCAGGAGATTTGAAATTTTAGGTTTTGGGTTTCATGAAGAGGGGAGGAGGAAGATGAATCCCCTTCATTCTCTCTCTTTACTTCTTTCAAGACTATCATAGCCATACACTTGCTCTTTATCAAGATCAATTAAATCTGGCCTTCTATCAACCTTACCTACCCCTCCACTAACACTAGAAAATACTAAAGTATTTGTTTGCATTTGACTACTAATATCCAATATTATCATTTACTTTTTTTTTTTTACTTTTTCTTACATACACACAATATACTCATACATTATGTATGTATATATGCAATACTTAAGCACACCCACATACACACCCTACTCATTTATACACATAAATTTGTTTGTACACTATTCCCTTGAAATTATCTCCTCATTTCTCTGGAGAGTCGCTTCATTAAATCAAAAAAAAAATGTGTTACCAATAATAAGGAAACTTTTCATTACAGACTCGATATTTCTGTCAATTTCATTACTCGAGTATTAGGGATAAAAACCCAGATTTAAAAATCGGGATGTTACATAAGATATCTGAATACTCTCTCTAATGTACTCTAATACTCTCTACTAAAATACTGGTGTATTAATCTGCCTACTGCATAAGAGATGTCAGGTCTAGTCTTGTTGAAAACATAAAGAAGTAAACCTATTAATTGAGAGTATTTCAGTTAAGACACAGGCTCACCCGTATTCTTCTTTAAAGCAATTGAAGAATCATAGGGTGTAGAAATAGATTTAGTGTTGTAAAAATCAAATTTGTGAAGCATTCTTTCAATGCTATGAGCTAGACTCAAAGAAACTTCATTAGGAGTTTTGAATATTTTCATTCCCATTATCATATTAGCAGGATCTAGATCCTTCATTCAAAGTTTTAAGAAGATAATCTTTTACTCATTGGATTGCAACAAGAGAAGTTTCAAGGATAAGAATATCATCACATATAGACAAAGAATGATATAATCATTGCCACAGTTCTTAAAATATATGCTCTTGTCATGTTCATGGACAGTGAATCCAAATGTGCAACAACTCTGTTGAACTTCTGATGCACTTTTTTGGTGCTTGTTTAAGACCATATAAGAACTTCACTAGTTTGCACATTTTGTTTTTTTGTCCCTTGGCTATGAACCCTTCTAGCAATCCATATAGATCTCTTCCTCGAGATCGTCATTCAGAAAAGTAGTTTTCACATCTATTTGATGTATGAACAAGTTATGAATTGAAGAAAGTGCTAGAAGGATTCTGATTGAAGAGATTCTGGCAACAGAAGAATAGGTGTCAAAGAAGTCAATACCCTTTTGTTGAGTGAGATACTGGGCAACTAATCTGGCTTTATATTTATCAACAGTGCCATCAGGTCTGAATTTCTTTTTAAATATGCATTTTACAACCTATTGTTGACACTCAAAAAAGACAAAATCTCAGACAGCTTTTTAACTGGTCTGAACAATGTCTAACTTATCGATATTTACAAAAGACAAGTCACACACAAGCTGACGACCAGTTCTACCCATCCCCGATGGACAAATCAGCGACTTGGATTCTACTGATCCAGTGAAGCAGACAGTAAGCCAAGGTTGCCTTTGAAGAGACCTAAGCAGGCCTAAGATGCTGAGTTAGCTCAACACTTAGCATCACATGAGCCCAAAGGGATAGCCTCTCCTGAGAGGCTAAGTTTGTCTAGTTCGCCTTGAAGCTCTTCGCAGAGAGCTAACTTACAGCTCCGCCTGAAGCTAATTCTAGCTTCGCCGAAGCTAATTCTAGCTTCATCAGAAGCTTTCTTGATAGCTTCGCATGAATCTCTTCATAGCTCCACAAAGAGCTAACTTATAGTTTCACCTAAAGCTAATTCTAGCTTCACCGGAAGCTAATTCTAACTTCACCGGAAGCTTTCTTGATAGCTTCGCATGAAGCTCCTCATAGCTCCACAGAGAGCTAACTTATTAGATTCACCTGAAGCTAATTCTAGCTTCGCCTGACGCTTTCCTGATAGCTTCGCATGAACCTCTTCATAGCACAGAGAGCTAACTTACAGCTTCGTCTAAAGCTAATTATAGCTTCGCCTGAAGCTTTCTTGATAGCTTGGCTGAAGAGGTTAGCTTCACATGAGGAAAGTAACCACCCTACTAAGTTAGTGGGGGAAGTTAATCGGTAGTTACACCCTTGATCCCTCATTAAGAGGAGACAATTAAGAGAATCATAACTCCCTATTACCTAGGGGGGGAGTTACACCCATGATCCCTCATTAAAAGGAGACAATCAGGGGAATCATAACTCCCTATTGAGCCTATAAATAGCCCACTAGTAGGCTAGGCACAGGGGCTTGAAGAAAATGCAAGTCCAAGAGGCTTTTGAAGAGCATAAGTTTATTTGGTGGCTTCAAAGCTTAAGCGAATAAGAGATCTACTCTCCCGCTTTCAAGAATTCAGAGAACCACTTCTCTAATCCTACAAGGATCAATTCAGGGTGCTAATACCCTAAGATTTCCATCCTCTCAAGGAATCTCCGGAGCCAGGCGAAAAGAAATTCTCAAGCAGTAGCATTCGAAGATTGATCGCTCGCATCGTTAACGGGACAAAGTGGTCGCGCGCTGATCAGACTCCCGCTGGCACACTTTCCCAGAAATCTCAGAGGAGATCTACTTGTAATTTTTTTCTTTTTTTAAAGAATTACTTGTAATTTCGCTCCTAAATATTTTTTTAAGTTTTCCTCGAACTTATTTTCAATGGAAAACAAGATGACGACTCCGCTGGGGATTGTATCTACATTGCTGAGAATTAAGTGTCGTAATGTGATGATCAGACCTTCAAGTCTATTACTGAGATGCTAGTCATCACTTTGACCAAGAGAGATTTAAACAACTTCTCTCTGGGGTAGCACAAGCCTCCTACATGTGCGCAAGCACAGGAAGGTCAGCGTAGCAAGAACCCCTCTAGCTACCTCTTGGAAGCAAGTCTCTGTTGAGACAAATAAGGCTCTCTGCAAGCCTATTACAGTCTCAGGTGAAGCTAAACATGATCTAGGTGAGTCTAACACAGTCTCAGCAGAGACTAACATAACCTCGCGCCAGCATGTTAACACTGTGCGAGAAGCTATAAAGGTTCCTCGTGAACCTAAAACAACCTCTTCTAAGGCTATGTGGATTGCAAAATCTGTAGTCCCATGCGAGGCTAGACATAAGTGTCTTGATTCAGGTTCCTGTGAAGCTAAAATAGTCTCTAACTGCAAGACTATTTCAGCTCTTCACAGAGCTAAGCCCCGCCTGTCACGCGAGGCTAGGGCTAAAGCACTTTGTGCTAACAGTAAGGCTATTGCAACCCCGCTTATATCATCAGCACTATTGGGTAGTGCTAGGCTCGTCGCTAGCGGCAAACTAAAGTACTACGTACTCAGATAGCTTCATTATGTGAAGCTAATTTAACTCTTTGCAGAGTTCAGCCTCGCCTATCACGCAAGGCTAAAGGCCAAATCACTTCTGCGTGCTAAGAGCATTACTGATTCAGCATCGCTCCCACTGACAGCACTAAGTACTAAAAAGTTCTTAGCCGCGAGACTAGAACTAAAGCACTAAGTGCTATAGACCTTAGCCGCGAGGTTAAAATGAAGCACCACTCAGTGCTAACAGTGAGGCTATTTTAACTCGCTCATAGGAAGAACTTTGCGCAATAGAGTTAAGCTCGCCTTCAAATGTAGAGCTAAAATAGTAGTTTCGTCTTGCGAAGCTACTCTAGACGAAGCTACTCTTTCAGGCGAAACTATCCTAGCCTCACCTATCACAAAAAAGAAAGCTTTGAAGGCTAAGCTCAGGGTTTCTCAACTCAAATGGGCTAACATTCAGTTTTCTGAATCTCCGTGTTGAATCAGTTGGATTCAGGTAATACAGACTTGCGAGATTATCTGAGCAACAAGTGAAACTCCGCTCCGAAGAGCCAGTTTACATCTCGCCATCCCAGTGCAGACAAGCAGGGTGTCAACCTGTGACGGTACATTCTGTTCACTATTGTTTGGGACCAATCCCCACAACTTCTCCTCCAAGCGAGCAATCAGTGTTCAACTGACTGTTAGTTCAAACTTCTGAGAAACCCAAGTCTCAAAGAAGAGACAATGAAGGTGCCTCATCTCGCAGCTGCCTCTGTCAACATGATAGGCAGAGGAAGGGATCGACTACGATCTCAAAGAAGAAAACAGAGGGTTCGCACTCCCTCATTCAGCTCTCCAGGGCCCGGCTATAGCCCCGGCTTAGGTCATGTTCTGGTCGAACAAAAGGGTGCCATCCAAGATACAATACTCTGTAATTATGAACAGTCTTCTTCCTTAGAATCTTTATTGCCAGGAACCATTGAGACACCAATCCAAGGTCTGATGATGAAGAAGAAGCTAGTAGCTATGCTTCCTTACCACCATCATCTCTGTGTAGGCAAGGTTCGTATCAGCCAATATAGTTGATGACAGCAATGATAATGATCTCCGTCATCGCATGAAGGCATGGGAGCAGACTTCTAAGACCATCAAGAAGCCTTAGACATATGAAGGAACCGATCAAAGAAGGGTAGTACTCAAAGACAAATTCCTTTAAAGATGAGCATATAGTGACACTTTTCCACGCTCAACAAAGCAACAAGCTCAAAGTTGCTGAGGTTAGACGCTTAGATGAAGGGGGGACGAACGAATGATCCCAACTATTATCTTTTCATATGATGGTTCATCATCCTACTTGCAGGTGCAATGTCCTTAAGGAAAAAATCCAAGCACTGATTGAAGAGGGTGTTTGACTCTGAAGTCAGAACATAAAAGGGCCACTGTTTAACCTCTATCCTAAAGAGAGTATGGAGGTAGTCAACTCTACTTTCAAAAGCCATGGGTCTTATACCATAAAAGATTAAAGTAATGGGACTCAAGCCAGTCCAAAGCTAAAGGTGTCTTGTAATGTCTCTCGCAGCAGATGACACCGCACCAGCAACTCCTCTCAGCAGCTCTACAGAGGAGACAACCGTCTCAACCACTATTTGAAACCAATAGGCACTAGGTCTGACAAATAACTTGCAATAGTACAATCAGTCCCCAGCGAGACACAACAGCCAATGACTTCAGAAAATGTGCAAGGGGGTGGAATATGGCATCAACCAATCAAATGAGGACATCCTTTAGTAGTAGTAGAGGCAGATACTAGAGTGGAGCTTATCACCTAGCGAATCCAAATGGTAAACACGCTCCTGATGCCAATCAATGATAAGTGCTATCCATGATCACGTTAACACTATATCTCTGATAAAAAAAATACTATACATGATCATGTTAATATTACACCTCTGATTATCAAGTCGGACTCGTCTAACTGTTTCATCTCCTTAAGGAGTCCCTTTCACGGGTGGAATCAATTTCAACCATCTCTGCATTCTTCTTTCGGCAAATCAATTCGGCTTCACGATAATCTTGAATGATGCTGAATTCATCAAAGAAGGTTCGTGATGCATCCTTGCAGGACCTTTCTAACATTTTCACATTCATGTTCATATTCAATGATCAGCTATGATAAAGTCTTGATTATGACGAACAAAAGTGAAACTCCACGAGCACTCGATATATTCCCTGTGAAGTTTGTACTCCATATCTAGACACGAAAATCAGCTGAAAACTAAAGTCTTGATGAACAAAGGTGACGCTCCATGAGAAATGTCGATCTACCCGACTAATTTTCTGAGAAGTGTAGACTTAACTCTTTAATCCCCAGTGAGATTTTAGAAAAGTCACCAGTGGAATACAGAAATGTTCATTCATGTGACATGATCTGAAAACTTCGGTGAATAAGGCTAGAGGAAAATATTGGCTTCTAAGCCCAATATAAAATCCTCAACAAACATCATGCTGAGGGGAATAGCATGGCTAGCCAACTCAAACGGCAGTTGGTAAAGACATACCAAATGTTCACAACTGAGAATTTACTAAAAATTTTAAGGGACCTAATCCCGCTTTTCCCACCAAGTTTCCTACTAATTCTCGACCATGGAATGGTAGGACCACAAAAGGCTGTATTTATTTTTCCAATAATATATCAGAACTGTCATGCTTAAAGCACACGCCTCTGACAGTAAATTTTTTTCTTGGCGGATCTTGCTAATATTCCTAGCAGATCAAACTCCACTTTGAGGTTCACCTAGAGAGGGGGGTGAATAGGTGAAGGCTAATCTAATGGTCACTTAATGCCAAATAATGCGGGAAGCTAAAACAATTATGACCAAATAATACTTACACTAAACACCACGTATAACACAAGAGTGTTGCCGAATTCCCGTGAAGGGCTCTGGACAAACTCCTCTAGACTCCCTTGAATGGGTTGAGGTGCCGCGTTGGCTCTCTTGGTTGAATACAAGGTTAGCAAACAATCCCACACAAGTAATAACAATATGAGCACAAATGTAATATATCATGCATATAAAGGTAAAGACAAGATAAATAATGCAAGATATAAACAAGTAGATAGAGAAGAGAGAGAGAGAGTGAGCAATCGCAAACACAGGGATTTGTTTCGAGGTTCGAGTACACTTGCTCTACATCCCCGCCTTCGACACACGAAGGATTTCCACTATGCAAGATCCCAATGGATCTCTCCTTGGTGCCGCAACACCTACAAGCCCTCGGACTCCCTAGTCCCGTACACACGCAAGCCCACCGGCTCGCCGAGGCCGCACCTCAAACAAGAGGTCGCACCCGAACCCGAAAACAACCGAGTCCACACTAGGACCCGAAACAATGCGAACACAACCGTCCGCCTTCTCAAAGAACAAAGTAGAACTTTGGTGATCACAACTCTTGATCACCTAAAATCCTCTCACTACAACACTCCTATAAGATGAGTAGCAATGGATGGCTCAAGTGTTGTGTGAGAAAACAAGGAAGAGAATGGTGGAGGAACTCAAAGAATCACTTTAAAACACTCTGATCAACTCTCCTTTTAATTGGAAGTATTGGCTCTAAATTTTGTGGAGAAAAACTCTTTTAAAAGATAAGAAAAACTGGCCCAAAGCTCTCCTAAAATCTTCTTACAAAACAATGACCAAACTCTCAAATTTATAGGCTGTCAAAAACTAGCCGTTGGGGTCTGTCAGACCTGCCGGTAGACCCGCTGGTCGACCGCCAACGGTCAAAAATCCGACTGTTGGAGCCTGCCGGTCGACCCGCCGGTCGACCCAAAAGAACAGAGAGCACTGCTCTTAGTTTCGGACGACCCGCGGCGACCGGCCATCTGCCAGGTCAAGACGTGCACGCTGTGCACGTCGGTCGACCCGAGCCGGTCGACCGACTTCAGAGTTAGTCGACTATAAAGGTAGTAAGTCGACTATCTGAAGCCTGAAAACAGTTTTCTGGGATTAAAAACTAAGTTTTGGCTCAAATAAAATCCCATAAAATACTTAAAAATTTACAAAATAGTTTTACCAATATACTTTGATAAACAAACATGCTTGCACAAAATCAAGGCATGTTATAAAGGATTTGGACTATTTTTGTAATATGAAAATATCTTGTCTAAACAAACGGTATTTTTCCAAACTTGATTTTTCTAAAACTTATTTTTCAAAACTCCTTTAAAAAAAACTAGATATTTGAACTCATTAAAGCATAGTGTGTATGGATATGATCCACTACACAAATAAGATGAAAATCTAAGTTTTTGACATTAAGCTCTAAACTTGATTTTGGTTGAAAGATATGTAAAACATGAAAACCAAAATCCAAACATGTATTCCCAAAATAAGAATTCTTTTGTAAAAACAAAACTACAAGAGTGTGTGTGTGTATATAATACTTGAGCAATCCACCAACTACTCTATCCTTTACATTTTTAACTAAAACAAAAACAAAATCTTATACCTAGACACAAGTCTTCATCTTCTTGAAGTCTTCACTTGAAGGCTTCTCATTCTTGACTTGGTCCAAACTCGATCATAGAGCTAGGACTCCTCTTAGTACTTGATGTGATCTTGATGCACAAGCTCTTGAATCAACCGTGCTAGCTCCAAAACTTGACTTTAAATCCTTTGTTGAAGCTCCACACCTACTAAGATCTGATAACAAATCTGTCACTATTTAAACACAAGATCATTAGTAACACACTAATATGAGTTGATCATCATCAAAACTAGAGTGATGGGCCTTTGGGCCAACACACTTGTCATTCTCTTCAATAGAATGACAGGTCCGCTCAAATTATTGTTATATTCAAACACCTCTAACAGTAAATGAATTCTTGTCAAGTTAACATCACACCTCTGAAGGTTGCTTTACAAATCTCTAAACGGAGAAAGTCATGATCACTTCTGACAAAATCTCTATCTAATTCCCCAGTAAGAGATTTGATTGTTACGTTAAGATTACCTTTGACAACTTTTAGAAAATAATCCTTTCCCTATCGAATCTCCATGGAGTTCTTTTGTCACGTAATGATTACCTCTGACATATAATCTCTTATGGGATTCATTTTCCAACTCCCCAGCAGTTTCTAGTAGACTCCCCTCGAAATCATTTTTTCCTTTTCATTCCCCAGTAGACTTTCTTGGTGTCACATTAAACAATATAGCTCTAATAATTTCTTCCAAATAACATCCAAAGAAGATATCAATTTTCTCACGGAGTTTATGATCAAGTATTATTTCCTAGTGGAATTATTTCTTTTATCATATGTCTAGCTTGTCACCTCTGAATGGTAGAAATCCTGAGCTTGGTGGTTTCTCAATCTTTCAGTCGGTAGGAACTACTCCTTTGTCGTTATGTTCAGTTCTGTCACCTAGAATGGTAGGGCTCTGAGTCTAGCAACTTTCAACCCGTTAAGTCCATATTACCTCTGAACCGACATATGCCTAGATCTCTCCCCTTTTATGGTACTCTAACTATCATGTCCAGTTCATCACCTCTGAATAGATGAGTCCTAACTTTGTTCTCCTTCCCCCGTCAGGGCCGGAAGTTCTTGCTGTCATTAATCGACTACCTCTGAATAACGAATTACGAGCGATGTTCTTAGTTGGGGGTCTATGTTACTTCTGTTGGCCCAAAGGCATTATCCCAGTTATTTGATGATAACAAAACATATTTAGTTATGTCTTAAAATTTGTGTTTCAGAGATATTTCAGGCTATTAACAAGTTGTTTTTGACGGCTCCGCTAAAAGACTCACACATTTGGAGTTCGCGCAAAAAATGAAGATTCCCAAGCTATGCACAACTAGGAGCTTCGGAATCAGGATGATGATGTGAAGATCAAGACAAGATCAAGAAGACAAAGAAAACAAGATTTGTATTTTTATTTAGATATTTTGTCAAAGCTAGATATTAGAAGTAGAGCTATGGGATTATCACACACACACCTCTTAGCTAGGTTCATGGCTTCAAAAGATTTTCAAATTCCATTTCTAACTTAGTTCTAAAGAGAACATTTTTTGGAAAAAGATTTTAGAAAAACAATAGTTTTGGAAAATCATTTTATGGGAAAAAAAGTTTTTTATCAAAGGGATTTTTATCAAACTTTAACATGATAGAAGTATGACACATGCTCATACTCTATGTTTTTACAAGTTCAAAAATCCTACCAAGTCCTAAAAACCAAAACCCAAATTTCTGGTTCTGGAAGTTCTGTTTTTCAGAACTCACAGTAACCGGTCGAC